>JAVKPL010015037.1:0-93111 GCA_032173675.1 Gastrolobium villosum | reverse complement strand
TAAAGAATGGGAGTTACAACCCGTGGAGCTAACTCTTCGTTGAAATAGAAGTGAATTGGACCAATGTCATCCGAAAAAGGATAAGCTAATCCCCTTTCAGGAGAAGGCGGTTTGCCTCTGAATTCGAAGAATTTGCTTTAACGAAGGTTTGAATAAACCTGTCAAAAAGGCCCACGGCCCTAGGGTCAGCCCATTTAACTCTATGAAAGCCTATCAATTTTTCAGCCCTTTTTTGTGAAGGGCCATCTTAGCCCTAACCATGAGGCCCTTTTATTTATTGGGTTAGATTAGGACTGGCCCATTAATTAAGAGAATTCAACTTATTTTCCATCTGAGTGCATGATACCCACGCACCTATCTAATACCCATTTCACCCAAATTCAACAAATCCCTTCAAATTTGTGTCAGGGACGAGATGCACCATCGCTTCTCTTCTCAGAACCTCGACTTCGCACCCTAGCAAAGATGGGTACTATAATGTTTTTCGTTTTCTTCTCTTCTCTTCAAATTTTCATTTTCCTTCATTTTGTTAAAAAAGAAAAATGAAGTTCTGAACTATTTTTCGTTTTGTTCAATAGATTCTGGTGTAGCGTAAATCATTTGCGAGAGTTTTGACGCTAAACAGGCCTAAGCAATTGAATGCCCTCTCTTTCTATATGGTGTGTACTATATAACTCTTTTTTATGATATTTCAAACTGATTATTTATCTTTTCTATTCAATGCATCACTTTACCTGTTTAATTAATTATTTTTTTGTGAAGCTCTGAATTTAGGTTTCATTTTTAATTTGTTTTTCTTTGTTTTTTGATTAATTTTTAATTCTATCTTAGCTTTTGAGCTCTAGAGTTTCAAATCCATGTAATTCTATTTCTTTGTATAGATTAGATTCTTTTTCTTTAACTAGTTTATAGAATAAAGGTGATTTTGATGTTCACTTTGTGTGTGTGTTTTTCTTGTGTCTTCTTGTCATAGGTATCTCGGTTACTTGAAAGTTTGCATGACGATGAGAGAAATTCTGATGTTAAATTGGTCATCATGAAGGTAATTTCCTTTTAGTGATCACATTCATTTTAGTATACCATATTTTAGCATTTTTCAGAGTTGTACGAAGCGTTAGATTAGCCTTGATGAAATACTTATCTATGTTTCCTCACAACTAAGTTATGCATTAAGTGCTATTTCTGTTCAGTATAATGAGCAAAGTCAAAATGATAAAAGTCTTTAATTTTTCCTAAAAATAAAAGGGATACAGACTACAAATCAATGCAATAGGTCATGGTTTCCATCTCAATTATTCTGATGTATATAATGTGACTACATGATTTCAATTATTCTAATGTATATAATGTGACTACATCATCTCAGTAATTCCATAAAAATTCCTGATTTTAGAACTTAAACTAATGTGAATATTCAAAAGCATTCAATTTCATAAGCAGGTTACATCAAATAGTGATATTTATCGGGTACTCTAGGTCCCCCACAAGCAATAAATAAGACCCCTCTTCTATCACCTTTGAACCACCCTCGTTTGTTATGCTGAGATGCTCACAAGGGCTTACCTCAAATCCTACTTGAGCCCTCTCCCCTGCATCTAGCTTCACACTTTGAAAACCCACCAACTGTTTCATTGGATTTCCATTTCTCTGTTTACCTTGCTTCATAAACAGCAATATTGGATGTTTCCCCACCATGCTTCCATAAATTTTAACTCCCAAAGTCACTAATCAGAAAAAGGGTTCAAACAACACTTTGAGACCTGAGCTATTGAAAAAATTGCTAACCCCCTTCTCAAGGTCTTGTCTTTTCTGAGGCTCTTGGCTTTTCTTCATGAGATAGTCTTCGAATTTCATTGTCAATGTGAATTAAAAATGAGCCCTTTGACCGTTAGAATAGATATATATAATACATATTTTTTTGGTGTAGGGTAGTTGGTCATAGTAAAGAGGTTCTTATATAAACGATAGGGATGGTAGTAATAATATAACTGGTTGTTAGTGGATGCCACTAAGGTATAGTTAGGTATAAAATTAGAGGGGGGTGAATGTGCATCAGAGAAGACCCATAATTTGCAAACAAGTTGCCACAAAACCCACGACACCACTTGCCTTCAACAACTTCATTACTGTCGTATACAGGCTAGTCCACCACCACTACTTCAATATTATATGTCATATTTTCCTTAACATCTATGCAAGCAGCTGAATAGTCCACATTGCAACTTTTACTCAGTGATTCATTTATTCACTTATATGTTTCTTTTTTGAGGGGCCAAAGATAGAACATACAGATCTTCACTTGGTTCCCTCTAGTGAATGCAGAAAGATAAGCCTCAAGGACCTAAAATTAACTATGACCTAAAATCAACTAGGTAAAAATATAAAATGGTAGATGTTACACTGTTACATGTTGTTTATGCATTAGATGTATCGTGCAATCCAAGAGTGACCTACCATCCCTCAAAACTATTTTATTTCACTATATACATTAACTGATATAATTGTGATGATATTTAGTATTTACATTGATTTTGTGCAGGATTGATCCTGCAAAGTTGAGGCCACTGCTGCTGCTGTATACTTGGCCTCCATTATTGAGTATCTGACCGCTGAATTTCTTGAACTTTTTGACAGCAATGCTGGGAATTTACATTGATAGCAATGCCTCCATTCTTGAATATTTATGAGAAAATGTATTTGGAACACTATGGAACATTGTTGTAAATATATGAGAATATGTATTTGGAACATTGTTCCAATAATCTATGAGAATATGATGTCACTTTTTTTATGAGAAAATGTTGCTCATTATGGTTGTAAATACATGTGGTAAGCTGATCATTGTTTCTTGTACAATCTGGAACACTAATAGGACATATCAACATCAACATCAACATCACCTTTATCCCAAATTAATTGGGGTCGGTGGTAGATGAACCCACATGAAAGATATAAAATTGTTGAAAAAAAATAAAATAAAATAAAAATAATAATAAATATATATATATGTGTGTGTGTATATATAAATAAATAAAAGTGAAAAAGAAAGGGACAAGAAGAAGTGAGGGAAATGAAGGGGAAAAGAACTAAAAAGGGACCATCTGGAACATAGGAATAACCACGGGTCTAACCCTCCAACATAGGACTAATAGGACATATGAGTTTGTAATATATTTGGGTATGTAAATCGGTGATATTTATGTTTAATTTTGTGGAAACCTTGGAATGTATTACAACAAAGAATATAATAAATATGGATTTATTTTTAAACAAAAAAATACATATTAAATTTTTGGAAGGCCCATGGGCTAGCTCTAACCCATAGGGCTCTTGGCCCATCTGAGCCTATATCATTGTGGGCTTTTTGGCCCTAGCCCACACGGGCTAGTCTAAATGGGCCGGACTGGCCCATTTTGACAGCTCTAGGTTTGAACCAGATAATAGCAAGCCTTCTAATTTAGCTATCCTTGCGATTTAATATTTACTTTGGTTATTACTTCTCAGTATCATTGAATATATAATTTCTTCTGCGTTTCGTATAGGTTGAATATTTAACATTGATTTAGGGCTTTCAAAAGGGCTGCAGCTCGTGGTTTTGCTCCCCTTTCGCAGTTACGGTTTCATCACGGTTAGTGTCGCTTTGGCAATGCTTTTGTTTCTTCTAGTCTCGTCAAGTTTTGATTTCTGTTTAGGCATTTTGGGGTTTCTTTGTTTACTTAATTTTAGTTATCTGTGGCTTTGATTTGGGATTTATTTCTCTTTAGTGTTTAGTAATAAACTAAGAATGATAGAGAAATGAGGATGGTGTATGTATGAGTTGAGTTGTTCTGGTGAGAGATTTGTGCTTTTGCTTCTTTGGTGTAAATGCTGAGAATTGGTGTGCCAGCATCACTTATCAAATGCTTCATCATCTTGCTGAGTCATTACCACTATGTCTTGTCCCACCTCATCTAATCATGTGCAATATACCTATTAACGTATTTGTACAAATTTTGCACTTGCTTATTTTCTTTGCCATAGTTCACAATGCAATAGAGCATTATATTGGTTTTGTGGGTTCATTTTATTTGCATAAACACCTGTTACCAGTATACCCAAAGAACAAATAAATGATCCACATATATTTGCCTTGCATAATTATAGAAGCTTAGAAGAAGCTCTATTGCTAATATAGACTACATTTTTAATGTCCGTAGTTATTGCTAGTGATAATTGGCCTGCATTAATCATGTGCATTTGCTATTGAATGCCAGATAGTTGAAGAAAAGGAATTTTTGCCGGTTTTGTTTGAGAGAGGAACCACTGTTTACAGATTATGAAAGAGGAAGAGGTGAACCGATGTCAGATCCAGGAATGGTACCCAAAGTTCAAATCTGTATCCAAAGAAACAGGTAATACGAAGGGGCTGGAGTCATCAAGAGGTACTGGACGAAAGATTAAGGAATCCATCGAGTCCCTAGGGGGTACAGTCTTCCCCAAGTTGAATTGGAGTGCCCCAAAAGATTCAGCTTGGATAAGCACTGCTGGTACCCTCCAATGCACTACTTTCAGTGAGATCGCGCTCTTGTTTCGAGCGAGCATCTGATTCATTGGTCCACGACTTGTGCCATGCTTATGATTCCTGCCATGACAAATCTTCATCCAGACCCCACAATTTCTTTCTTGCCCTCCGGAAATGGTATCCATCCCTTCAGCCAGACATGGAATTCCGGTGTTTTGTACGAGAACAAAAACTAGTTGGAATCTCTCAGCGGGAGGTTACCACCTTTTATCCTGCTCTGCTTGAAAAGAAGAATGGTCTCCTATTGCCCTGATACAGGGATTTTTCAACAATTATGTGAGAGCTAGATTTGAGTCAGAGAACTACACATTTGATGTTTACATTACAAAGGATGAGAGAGTTAAGGTTGTGGATTTCAACCCTTGGGGTGCCTTTACATTGCCATTGTTGTTTACATGGGATGAATTAGAGCATATCTATAGTCAAGGAGATGATTTGGAGTTTAGAATTGTGGAAGATCGTTGTGCTGTTAGGCCAGGCCTTAAAACAGCTGTTCCATATGATTACTTGGATATCAGCCCTGGAAGTGGTTGGGATCAGTTTCTAAGGAATGCAGATGAAGAGTTGCAAAGACAAATCAGGTCTACAGAAGCTGGTGCATGACGATTGGATGTTGTTTCTCATTTGAGTAGTTTTCATTTTCTTTTCTTTTTTTAATTTTATTTTGAGTTTTTTGACAAAGAAGGTGAACTTATGTTTGAAAAACGTATACCCTATTGAGGGTGTATTTTTTTTTTTTTTTGAATTTAAGTTTTATGTAAAATGTTAAAATTGAATAAAAGAAATTTCAAGTAAGCAATATGGTAAAAAGTGAATATGAAGACTTAAGGAGAATATGAAGTGTATCTTTTAAATCAAATGATTTCCCCTTCTAAATACTGTTACCCACCTTAAAGTATTAAGTGAGAACCTTTTAATGATTTATATTTTTCTAAACCACTAATCTTTATATTATAAACCCAAAAGACAAATATGACTCTAACTTCGCTTACAAATTGGATGGATCAGTTATGGGGTAATATTCTTTTTTCTTGGCAGCACAATCAACTTGCTTCACGCCTCACTATCATTGAAGAGAAGGAAAATAAAGTTTAGAGGGTATCCTAGATATTTTGGATGGTTTTTGTCTTTTGCAAACGACACATGAAAATCTAGTAACATAATAAAAATTTAACCTATCTGTGAATTAAGACTTATTTGGTAGGATAGATATAGGATTAGTCTTTGTAGTTATTCCATAGCATATCTAATTTTATCCATCTACTCTCCCTCCCTTCTTTTATGCCTATCACTTTAAGAAATTCTAAAGTATGATTTTTGTGATCCTAAGAGACTTAATTACATCTTTAATATAAGTCGCTGCTGTTATCGCATTAGTTGTAAATTCTTATGGTGTCGATTTTGTATCTGACGATGTTTTCCATGAAATTAATTAATTCGAAAAGCGACAATTTACCACATAATATGGCACATGCCCACAATTCTCGTTTTTCTCTTTAATGTTAAGGCAGGAAAATGTTGTTCTGTTTAATTTTAGAGTAATGACGGCTCTACAATTACACTTTTTATAAATTTCTTATATTTACTTTTACTATCAAAATATATTTATCTTATAAAAGTTATATTAATTTTTATAAATAAATTTAATAACTTAATATAAAATGTGTTTTTTATCTCAACTATAACTAGCGGTGTTCGCAGTTTGGATTGGATCGGTTTTGGAAGTAAAAAATCATCCGATCCAATCGCTTCTGTTTGATTATCTAATCGTCCATTCGATTTGGATTTTTTTTTCAAATCCAATCTGATCCAATCCAAATTTTTTCAGTTTGGATTGGATCGATTTTCGATTTTTTGAAAATCCTAAAATTTGTTTCATGATTATTGTGCAAATAACATTTTTTTTTATATATTGACTTTGTAAAAAAAAAATTAAGTACAAAAGCATCACTAAACGATAATATAATTTTTCTTTATTTTATCAATTAGATATGAAGTTCTACATTTATGAAATTTTGTAGATGAGATGTGACTAGGTTTTTCTTGGGTTTAGTTAATGGGTTAATGGATCTTGAGTTTAGAAATTTTTGAGATATGATTAGGGAAAAGCCCAAGTAGGTAGAGAGAAATTTTTGAGATATGATTACGGAAAAGCTCAAGTAGGTAGAGACAAACATGGTATTGGAGGTTATTTGAATTTTGAATTTTGAATTGTAAATTTTAAATTTTGAATTTTAAATTTTGAATTTAATGTAATATGAGTTGATTGTGATTTGTATTTAATAAGAGCTGATTGCGTCCTATTAAATACAAATGCAATTAACTCCTATTAAATACAAAACACAATCAACTCTTATTAAATAAAAATAGCAATCAACTCCTATTACATTAAATTCAAAATCCAAATTTTTTAATAACCTCCAATACACGGAAAATTGATTGAAGATTTTGCTATACATTTTTATGATTAATATGCAAGACGGGAAGGGTTTCTTGTTCGCCTTGAACGCTGTCATCATTCCGAGGTTGACAATAGGATCAAATCTTCAAGTCAACCAACTTTTCCAATTTTAACCATTTAATCGATTAAATCTTCAAGTTAGTCGATTAAAGGGGGACAGTTTGGTAGATAGTTTTAAATAAGAGGCAAAATAGTTATAATTAATTAAAGAAGGGTAAAACGATAAAAAAAACCTATGAAATATAAAAAACTTATTTTGATATAAAATTCATGGAAAAAGTGTTTCTCTTGCTATAAGAGATAAAGTTATTTTCTGTTATTCCAAAATAACATTTTGAAATTAAAACATAATTTAAAAAATTTACCTTTATCTGTAACATATATGTTACTAAAATACTCTTTATTTTTTATTCTAAACCCAAATTAATGTTGGAATAACAGGATATAATTTTATAACATTAATCCCAATATACCATAAGAATATTAGCTATTTTACCATTACTTTATTAAATCTTACAAACATAACATAGGAATAAAGTTAAAAAAATTATATAGAGAGAGAGATTAAATTTAAAAAATTATAAAAAATGTCATACGTAAATAAAAAAGTAGTTTAACTAATAAGTAAATAAATAATTTAAGAAAATAAATAAATAAATAAATAAATTATTAGGTATTAATTATATCAATATTCTTTTTTTGGTACAATAATTATATCAATATCCAAATAAAAGGAAAGTGTGTGTTTGAAAGAATATCTTTAGGATATTTTTATTAAAATATTTTTAGGATATCTTTATGAGTAAGGTTATACTTACAACTTTTTTTACAACCTCTTACAACCATATGGTAACACCGTTGATTTCCGCTAATCAATATTTATCATTTATTGTGAATTAAAAATTAATTAATGAGTTTAATTTGCGAAAATCATAACCGTTGATTGATGGAAGTCAACGGTGTTAAGATATAGTTGTAAGAGGTTATAAAAAAGGTTGTAATTGTAACCTACCTCTATCTTTATTGAGGAAGGTTATGTTTACAACCTCTTTTTTACAACCTCTTACAGTGGCAGAGCCAGGATTAGAGGAGAGGGGGGGCGAAAATTAATTTTTTATTTTGCATAATATTAGTATTTTTATTACCTGTTGACCTCGTAGGAACTCATTTGGTTAATTTCTTACCAAAATATTAACATTTAACAGCATTTGAAAGATTGAAAAAAATGTACTATTGCTCGGTCCAACAGACATAAAAAGTAGTTTAAAATAATAATAATAAAAAAGTGTCTTAACTTAAACAATGATTTTAACTACATATTTTTTGAAAAATAAAATAAAAAACTACAACCAAGTTGTCCCAAAAAGTGAATCTTTTTAGAACAAATTTATTTTCTCTATACGAAACCACTACATAAAGAGAAATACAATTATGCAAATGAAAAGAGAGCAAAAAGGTGGTAAGCTAATTAAGATCACTTCATTTGACTCTTACTCTACGTGTTTAATGATTTAATGTTTCATTGAGGATTACTTTTTAAATTGAAAGAATAAATTGTGTTGGACAAATAAATAAATAATCAAAACACGTATGAACCACTAAATTAAAAAAGATTCGTATAGATGAGTTTATTTATCTAAACATTAATACACCGAAGGTCGGTATAAAAAAAATGTTAATCCATGGAAGATAATGAGTCGAAACAAAACATTCAAAACATGGGGATGATATGAACGGATTTTGAAACAAAACAATCAAATAATAGTAGCATTGTTAATTTCATAAAAAAAATAGAGATAATGAGAGACCTGAGGTGAGAAGATTTATTAAAATTGAGAGAGAATTTTTTCATTGGGATACATATGAGGCCATGAGATTTTGTTAAAATTGATAGAGAAATAGCAATAGAAATAAAAAAGATTTGTTAAAATTGATAAAGGAATAACCATAGAAATAAAAAATGATTGAGTATAGTGTGATATCTAATAATGTCATGATGAGTAATTTTATACTATACAATTTTTAAAACAAATAATTTAATAATATTAACAAAATTTTATTTTATATATATATTAAAAAAAAAAATTCGTAAAATTTGGGGGGGGCGGTGGCCCCCCTAGCCCCTCCCTCCCTCCGCCATTGACCTCTTACGACCATATTTTAACACCATTAATTTCTGCAAATCAACGGTTATCATTTATTCTATTAAGCAACATGAAAATTCTTGTATAGGAACAAATTGGTATATTTTTGAAGCATATAGAAATATATTAATTCGTTGTTGTTCACCTAATCTTTGGGGACTTCTCATTTTTGTCCTTTGTTTACTATGTTGTCACGGGAATAAATGATGATACTTTACGGTGCAAGTCAACAAAATGAAATCTGGATAGGGTTCCTACATGTTTGACCCTCTTACCAATGGTGATAACCACACAAATTTGGACCTGTAATGTGAACCTTCAAACTCTATCGGTAATAATGAATGTATTAGAAAATTCATCAGTCATTAGCTACCTTCTCATCCATTTTTTATTTGTGCATAGAACAAAATTGTCTTATGAAATATGGGTTTTTTTTTACCCTCTTGTCCTTAATTAATTATTAATAATCATTTTATCTCTTATTCAAAACTATCTATCAATTTGTCCCTCTTTAATCGATTAACTTGAAGATTAAATGGTCAAAATCGGAAAAAAAATGGTTGACATGAAGATTTAATCGATTAAATATCCCTCTTAATTGATTTAATTGATTAAAACTTATATTTAATCGATTAAATATCACAAATGAGCGTGAAAGCATTGATTGGATGAGACAAACATGATATTGGAGGTTATTTGAATTTTAAATTTTGAATTTTGAATTTAATGTAATAGGAGTTGATTGTGATTTGTATCTAATAAGAGCTGATTGTGTCCTATTAAATACAAAATGCAATTAACTCCTATTAAATACAAAACGCAATCAGCTCTTATTAAATACAAATTGCAATTAACTCCTATTATATTAAATTCAAAATCCAAAATTCAAATAACCTCCAATACACGGAAAACTGATTGAAGATTTTGCTAAGTATTTTTATGATGAATATGCAAGACGGGAGGGGTTTGTTGTTCGCCTTGAACGCTGTCATCGTTCTGAGGTTGACAATAGTATCAAATCTTCAAGTCAACCATTTTTTTTTCCAGTTTTGACCATTTAATCGATTAAATTTTCAAGTTAATCGATTAAAGGGGGAGAGTTTGGTAGATAATTTTGAATAAGAGGCAAAATGGTTATTAATTAATTAATGAACGGTAAAACGATAAAAAAACCTATGAAATATAGAAAAAACATTTTCATATAAAATTCATGGAAAGAGTGTTTCTCTTGCCATAAGAGATAAAGTTATTTTTTGTTATTCCAAAATAACATTTTGAAATTAAAACATCATTTAAAAAATTTACCTTTCTATGTAACATATATTTTACTAAAATACTCTTTATTTTTTTATTCTCAACCCAACATAATGTTGGAATAACAGGATATAATTTTATAACGTTAATTCCAATATATCATAAGAATATTAGCTATTTTACCGTTACTTTATTAAATCTTACAAACATACCATAGGAATAAAGTTAAAAAAATTATATAGAGAGAGATTAAATTTAAAAAATTATATAAAATGTCATACGTAAATAAAAAAGTAGTTTAACTAATAAGTAAATAAATAATTTAATAAAACATACAAATAAATAAAAAAATTATTAGGTATTAATTATATCAAAATTCTTTTTTTGGTACAATAATTATATCAATATTCAAATTAAATGAAAGTGTGTGTTAGAAATAATATTTTAGGATATCTTTATTAAAATATTTTTAGGATATCTTTATTAGTAAGGTTATACTTACAACTTTTTTTTTACAACCTCTTATAACCATATGGTAACACCGTTGATTTTCGCTAATCAACGGTTATCATTTATTGTGAATTAATAATTAATTAATTAGTTTAATTTGCGAAAATCATAACCGTTGATGGGTGGAAATCAACGGTGTTAAGATATAGTTGTAAGAGGTTGTAAAAAAAAAGATTATAAGTGTAACCTACCTCTATCTTTATTGAGGAAGTTATGCTTACAATTTTTTTTTACAACCTCTTACGACCATATCTTAATACCGATGATTTCCGTCAATCAACGGTTATCATTTATTGTATTAAGCAACATGAAAATTCTTGTATGGGAAAAAAATTGGAATATTTTTGAAGCATATAGCAATATATTAATTCGTTGTTGTTCACCTAATCTTTGGGGACTTCTCGTTTTTGTCCTTTTTTACTATGCTGTCACGGGGATAAAAGTAAGGACCATCGGCTTTTTTTGTTTTGTGACAATCTATTTTGCATTGCATTGATATTTATATAATACTATTTCTACCTCAGATGATCAAAATTAAAATATAGATAATGTATTTGATTGTCACATAAAAAGTGAAAAAAATGAGATTTATAAAGACCATCCATGTCTCTTCTTTTTGGGCGATTTCGAGGGAACAATCTCGCTTTATTTGAGAGAGAATGTTTTTATGAAATGATTCAAAACTATAATATTTTTGCAATTTTTTATTAGAATAGTAATGTTTTAATTTTTCTTATTGTTTTCTTCATCATAATAATTAATTACCGAGAGATGTATAATTTTTATAATCGCGCTTATCAGATAATACTGACAAAAATTACAAATTAGAAAATATTATCGTATCAGAATCTTTCCGATCTTTAAAACACAATCATAAATTAAATTAGAGATTTAATTTTAATTTATTAAGATTAGCTTCCGTTACAACAATCTGGGTCAAATTTCCCTTTAAATATAAAATTTCTAACGTTTATAACTTTGATCTCACTTTTTCAATTTGTTTTTTTAACACACAAATCCTACTTCCGATTTTTTTCAATTCTCGTCATTCGCTTATCCCAAATTTTTCATTTTCCAGTTTTCTTCTTAACACACCGGCTCTAATCCAATCCCTTTAAATTGCTTTCATTATCATAATTATTAATTACTAGGAGATATATAATTTTTATAACCGCTTATCAGATAATTGTGACAAAATTTACAAATCAACAAATATTACCATATCAGAATCTTCCTAATTTTTAAAACATAATCATAAATTAAATTAAAGATTTGGTTTTAATTTATTAAGATTACCTTCCATTAAAACAAAATTAGAGATTTGGAAATAAAATGTTTTAATTTTTTTTTTCTTTTTATTGGTTTCTTTATCATAATGTTTAATTACCAAAAGATATATAATTTTTATAACCACTTATTAGATAATAATGACAAAAATATTGAGATTACGTTATTTTTAATTACCAAAAGTTATCTTTAAAACAAAATCATAAAATAAATAATAAAACAAAATCATAATTTTTATAACGCTTATCATTAATTAATTTTAATTGATTGAGATTAGATTACGTTTCATTCAAACAAAATTAGG
This sequence comes from Gastrolobium villosum, assembly GCA_032173675.1. Classification (NCBI taxonomy): domain Eukaryota; kingdom Viridiplantae; phylum Streptophyta; class Magnoliopsida; order Fabales; family Fabaceae; genus Gastrolobium; species Gastrolobium villosum. Next base: position 80,590 of record JAVKPL010015037.1, on the reverse strand, counting down.
ATTTCCATTTGACTATAAAACACAAACCCTACGTCCGAATTTTCCAATTTTCGTCATTCACTTATCCCAAAATTTTCATATTCCGAATTTTCCAATTTTCGTCATTCACTTATCCCGAAGCTCCTTGCATCTGGGTCTGGGATTGCCAAAGAAGAAGAAATCAAAGCTCGTGTCTCTTGTTTTGTAGATTCAAGCTGCACTTGCCCACCAAAACCTAAGAAAACCAAACCAAAATAGCCATACAAATCATTGGGGTTTGGGTACATTATTCTATTATAGCTATTCGGTTTCTTATAAATTAGCAACACAGTATTCGTCTCTTTACCTCCCATCCGTGCTCGAGTCCAGAGCGTGATTACTTTATCCCTCTCAATCCAGAAATGGCAAGAAAGAAAGGTACACGTCACCCTCACCCTCACCTTCATCCTCAATCTCTTGACCTCACACAACACCACCCAACTCCTCTTCAAGATGACCCTTCAGTTCTTCAGATTCAGAATCTCAAGAAACTGAACTCCATTCTTCTCATGGAGACCACTCAGGGCAGAAAGTCCTTGCTCCAAGCGGGCGACACAAACCTCGCCCTCGAGGTGGAAAACTCCGTGCTTGTCTCTTTCATCGAGACCGAGACTAGGGAAATGGGGTTTCGATTCGACGAGGTTGTCGGAGAGAGGAACGAGAGAGGAACGAGAGAGGGTACGAGGTTGCTGCTCTCAAGAACGAGAGGGGGCAGTTGAAGGACGAGATCGTTGCTGGGGAGAAGCGGTTGATGGAGGCTGAGAACAGAGAAAGAATGGTTAGAGAGGAAGTGGAGAAGCTGAGGTTGGAAGGTGAGAGGTTATTGGAGCAAAGATGTGAGACAGAAAGAGCGATTGGACAACTCGAGGAGGATAAGGATTTGGCTTTGAGGAATTCCCGAGAGTCTGCTATGGTTATTGAGAGGCTGAAGGTGGAGACTGAAGGGGTCATGAGGGAGAAGAATGAGATTGAGAATCTTAACAAATCCCAAGTCCTGAAAATCACTGGCCTTGAAAATGAGTTGAAGCAACTCCGTGACTCTTTGAAGAATGAAGAGGCTTTGGTGGATGAGATGAAGCAACAGGTTGTGTCAATGCAGAAGTCTGTGGCCAAGGCACATAAGAGTAAGAGCCTGTGGACTTGGATATCATCTGGAGCTGCAATTTTTGCTGCTGCTGCATTTGCTGCCTGTGTTGCTAGAGGACGACGCTGAACGTTACTCTCGGGGACAAATTTTTTCGTATTAAAATTTTACGTAATTATATTATGTAAGATTTTTGTTTTTATATACTTTTATAAATTTTATTAAAATTCCACTAATTTAATATTTATACAATAAATATACATTTTTTGGTAGGGGAGATTATATCTACTATCCTTTTATCTTATTATCTCTTATTATCAAATTTTAACCGTTGATTTTTATCAATTTAACAATTATAATTTATAAGAAAAATGTTTAACATAATTATAAGGGATAAAAGTAAGGACCATCGGCTTTTTTTGTTTTGTGACAATCTATTTTGCATTGCATTGATATTTATATAATACTATTTCTACCTCAGATGATCAAAATTAAAATATAGATAATGTATTTGATTGTCACAAAAAAAGTGAAAAAAATGAGATTTATAAGGACCAGCCATGTCTCTTCTTTTTTGGGCGATTTCGAGGGAACAATCTCGCTTTATTTGAGAGAGAGTGTTTTTGTGAAATGATTGAAAACTATAATATTTTTGCAATTTTTTATTAGAATAGTAATGTTTTAATTTTTTTTTATTGTTTTCTTCATCATAATAATTAATTACCAAGAGATATATAATTTTTATAATCGCGCTTATCAGATAATACTGACAAAAATTACAAATTAGAAAATATTATCGTATCAGAATCTTTCCGATCTTTAAAACACAATCATAAATTAAATTAGAGATTTGATTTTAATTAATTAAGATTAGCTTCCGTTACAACATTCTCGGTCAATTTTCCCTTTAAATATAAAATTTCTAACGTTTATAACTTTGATCTCACTTTTTCAATTTCTTTTTTTAACACACAAATCCTACTTCCGATTTTTTTCAATTCTCGTCATTCGCTTATCCCAAATTTTTCATTTTCCAGTTTTCTTCTTAACACACGAGCTCTAATCCAATCCCTTTAAATTGCTTTCATTATCATAATTATGAAGTACCAGGAGATATATAATTTTTATAACCGCTTATATGACAAAATTTACAAATCAACAAATATTATCATATCAGAATCTTCCTAATTTTTTAAACATAATCATAAATTAAATTAAAGATTTGGTTTTAATTTATTAAGATTACATTCCATTAAAACAAAATTAGAGATTTAAAAATAAAATGTTTTAATTTTTTTTTCTTTTTTTATTGGTTTCATTATCATAATGTTTAATTACCAAAAGATATATAATTTTTATAACCACTTATTAAATAATAATGACAAAAATATTAAGATTACGTTATTTTTAAAACACTATCATAAATAATAAATAATAAATATTGAGATTACGTTATTTTTAATTACCAAAAGTTATCTTTAAAATAGAATCATAAATAATAAAACAAAATCATAATTTTTATAACGCTTATCATTAATTTTAATTGATTGAGATTACGTTATTACGGGCTTAGATTAGATATGGGCCCGTTAATATTTCTATATATATTGTACCATGGTGAATCAACTCAGTGTACAATTTTATTTCAAACTTCCTATCGTGTCTTTTGTATATTCAAGCTGCACTTGCCCACAAAAACCTAAGCAAAGCCATACGAATCGCCTCCGTTTTGTTTTCGGTTTCTTATAAAAAAAATCATTGGGGTTTGGGTACATTATTCTATTATAGCTATTCGGTTTCTTATAAATTAGCAACACAGTATTCGTCTCTTTACCTCCCATCCGTGCTCGAGTCCAGAGCGTGATTACTTTATCCCTCTCAATCCAGAAATGGCAAGAAAGAAAGGTACACGTCACCCTCACCCTCACCTTCATCCTCAATCTCTTGACCTCACACAACACCACCCAACTCCTCTTCAAGATGACCCTTCAGTTCTTCAGATTCAGAATCTCAAGAAACTGAACTCCATTCTTCTCATGGAGATCACTCAGGGCAGAAAGTCCTTGCTCCAAGCGGCCGACACAAACCTCGCCCTCGAGGTGGAAAACTCCGTGCTTGTCTCTTTCATCGAGACCGAGACTAGGGAAATGGGGTTTCGATTCGACGAGGTTGTCGGAGAGAGGAACGAGAGAGGGTACGAGGTTGCTGCTCTCAAGAACGAGAGGGGGCAGTTGAAGGACGAGATCGTTGCTGGGGAGAAGCGGTTGATGGAGGCTGAGAACAGAGAAAGAATGGTTAGAGAGGAAGTGGAGAAGCTGAGGTTGGAAGGTGAGAGGTTATTGGAGCAAAGATGTGAGACAGAAAGAGCGATTGGACAACTCGAGGAGGATAAGGATTTGGCTTTGAGGAATTCCCGAGAGTCTGCTATGGTTATTGAGAGGCTGAAGGTGGAGACTGAAGGGGTCATGAGGGAGAAGAATGAGATTGAGAATCTTAACAAATCCCAAGTCCTGAAAATCACTGGCCTTGAAAATGAGTTGAAGCAACTCCGTGACTCTTTGAAGAATGAAGAGGCTTTGGTGGATGAGATGAAGCAACAGGTTGTGTCAATGCAGAAGTCTGTGGCCAAGGCACATAAGAGTAAGAGCCTGTGGACTTGGATATCATCTGGAGCTGCAATTTTTGCTGCTGCTGCATTTGCTGCCTGTGTTGCTAGAGGACGACGCTGAACGTTACTCTCGGGGACAAATTTTTTCGTATTAAAATTTTACGTAATTATATTATGTAAGATTTTTGTTTTTATATACTTTTATAAATTTTATTAAAATTCCACTAATTTAATATTTATACAATAAATATACATTTTTTGGTAGGGGAGATTATATCTACTATCCTTTTATCTTATTATCTCTTATTATCAAATTTTAACCGTTGATTTTTATCAATTTAACAATTATAATTTATAAGAAAAATGTTTAACATAATTATAAGGGATAAAAGTAAGGACCATCGGCTTTTTTTGTTTTGTGACAATCTATTTTGCATTGCATTGATATTTATATAATACTATTTCTACCTCAGATGATCAAAATTAAAATATAGATAATGTATTTGATTGTCACAAAAAAAGTGAAAAAAATGAGATTTATAAGGACCAGCCATGTCTCTTCTTTTTTGGGCGATTTCGAGGGAACAATCTCGCTTTATTTGAGAGAGAGTGTTTTTGTGAAATGATTGAAAACTATAATATTTTTGCAATTTTTTATTAGAATAGTAATGTTTTAATTTTTTTTTATTGTTTTCTTCATCATAATAATTAATTACCAAGAGATATATAATTTTTATAATCGCGCTTATCAGATAATACTGACAAAAATTACAAATTAGAAAATATTATCGTATCAGAATCTTTCCGATCTTTAAAACACAATCATAAATTAAATTAGAGATTTGATTTTAATTAATTAAGATTAGCTTCCGTTACAACATTCTCGGTCAATTTTCCCTTTAAATATAAAATTTCTAACGTTTATAACTTTGATCTCACTTTTTCAATTTCTTTTTTTAACACACAAATCCTACTTCCGATTTTTTTCAATTCTCGTCATTCGCTTATCCCAAATTTTTCATTTTCCAGTTTTCTTCTTAACACACGAGCTCTAATCCAATCCCTTTAAATTGCTTTCATTATCATAATTATTAATTACCAGGAGATATATAATTTTTATAACCGCTTATATGACAAAATTTACAAATCAACAAATATTATCATATCAGAATCTTCCTAATTTTTTAAACATAATCATAAATTAAATTAAAGATTTGGTTTTAATTTATTAAGATTACATTCCATTAAAACAAAATTAGAGATTTAAAAATAAAATGTTTTAATTTTTTTTTCTTTTTTTATTGGTTTCATTATCATAATGTTTAATTACCAAAAGATATATAATTTTTATAACCACTTATTAAATAATAATGACAAAAATATTAAGATTACGTTATTTTTAAAACACTATCATAAATAATAAATAATAAATATTGAGATTACGTTATTTTTAATTACCAAAAGTTATCTTTAAAATAGAATCATAAATAATAAAACAAAATCATAATTTTTATAACGCTTATCATTAATTTTAATTGATTGAGATTACGTTATTACGGGCTTAGATTAGATATGGGCCCGTTAATATTTCTATATATATTGTACCATGGTGAATCAACTCAGTGTACAATTTTATTTCAAACTTCCTATCGTGTCTTTTGTATATTCAAGCTGCACTTGCCCACAAAAACCTAAGCAAAGCCATACGAATCGCCTCCGTTTTGTTTTCGGTTTCTTATAAAAAAAATCATTGGGGTTTGGGTACATTATTCTATTATAGCTATTCGGTTTCTTATAAATTAGCAACACAGTATTCGTCTCTTTACCTCCCATCCGTGCTCGAGTCCAGAGCGTGATTACTTTATCCCTCTCAATCCAGAAATGGCAAGAAAGAAAGGTACACGTCACCCTCACCCTCACCTTCATCCTCAATCTCTTGACCTCACACAACACCACCCAACTCCTCTTCAAGATGACCCTTCAGTTCTTCAGATTCAGAATCTCAAGAAACTGAACTCCATTCTTCTCATGGAGATCACTCAGGGCAGAAAGTCCTTGCTCCAAGCGGCCGACACAAACCTCGCCCTCGAGGTGGAAAACTCCGTGCTTGTCTCTTTCATCGAGACCGAGACTAGGGAAATGGGGTTTCGATTCGACGAGGTTGTCGGAGAGAGGAACGAGAGAGGGTACGAGGTTGCTGCTCTCAAGAACGAGAGGGGGCAGTTGAAGGACGAGATCGTTGCTGGGGAGAAGCGGTTGATGGAGGCTGAGAACAGAGAAAGAATGGTTAGAGAGGAAGTGGAGAAGCTGAGGTTGGAAGGTGAGAGGTTATTGGAGCAAAGATGTGAGACAGAAAGAGCGATTGGACAACTCGAGGAGGATAAGGATTTGGCTTTGAGGAATTCCCGAGAGTCTGCTATGGTTATTGAGAGGCTGAAGGTGGAGACTGAAGGGGTCATGAGGGAGAAGAATGAGATTGAGAATCTTAACAAATCCCAAGTCCTGAAAATCACTGGCCTTGAAAATGAGTTGAAGCAACTCCGTGACTCTTTGAAGAATGAAGAGGCTTTGGTGGATGAGATGAAGCAACAGGTTGTGTCAATGCAGAAGTCTGTGGCCAAGGCACATAAGAGTAAGAGCCTGTGGACTTGGATATCATCTGGAGCTGCAATTTTTGCTGCTGCTGCATTTGCTGCCTGTGTTGCTAGAGGACGACGCTGAACGTTACTCTCGGGGACAAATTTTTTCGTATTAAAATTTTACGTAATTATATTATGTAAGATTTTTGTTTTTATATACTTTTATAAATTTTATTAAAATTCCACTAATTTAATATTTATACAATAAATATACATTTTTTGGTAGGGGAGATTATATCTACTATCCTTTTATCTTATTATCTCTTATTATCAAATTTTAACCGTTGATTTTTATCAATTTAACAATTATAATTTATAAGAAAAATGTTTAACATAATTATAAGGGATAAAAGTAAGGACCATCGGCTTTTTTTGTTTTGTGACAATCTATTTTGCATTGCATTGATATTTATATAATACTATTTCTACCTCAGATGATCAAAATTAAAATATAGATAATGTATTTGATTGTCACAAAAAAAGTGAAAAAAATGAGATTTATAAGGACCAGCCATGTCTCTTCTTTTTTGGGCGATTTCGAGGGAACAATCTCGCTTTATTTGAGAGAGAGTGTTTTTGTGAAATGATTGAAAACTATAATATTTTTGCAATTTTTTATTAGAATAGTAATGTTTTAATTTTTTTTTATTGTTTTCTTCATCATAATAATTAATTACCAAGAGATATATAATTTTTATAATCGCGCTTATCAGATAATACTGACAAAAATTACAAATTAGAAAATATTATCGTATCAGAATCTTTCCGATCTTTAAAACACAATCATAAATTAAATTAGAGATTTGATTTTAATTAATTAAGATTAGCTTCCGTTACAACATTCTCGGTCAATTTTCCCTTTAAATATAAAATTTCTAACGTTTATAACTTTGATCTCACTTTTTCAATTTCTTTTTTTAACACACAAATCCTACTTCCGATTTTTTTCAATTCTCGTCATTCGCTTATCCCAAATTTTTCATTTTCCAGTTTTCTTCTTAACACACGAGCTCTAATCCAATCCCTTTAAATTGCTTTCATTATCATAATTATTAATTACCAGGAGATATATAATTTTTATAACCGCTTATATGACAAAATTTACAAATCAACAAATATTATCATATCAGAATCTTCCTAATTTTTTAAACATAATCATAAATTAAATTAAAGATTTGGTTTTAATTTATTAAGATTACATTCCATTAAAACAAAATTAGAGATTTAAAAATAAAATGTTTTAATTTTTTTTTCTTTTTTTATTGGTTTCATTATCATAATGTTTAATTACCAAAAGATATATAATTTTTATAACCACTTATTAAATAATAATGACAAAAATATTAAGATTACGTTATTTTTAAAACACTATCATAAATAATAAATAATAAATATTGAGATTACGTTATTTTTAATTACCAAAAGTTATCTTTAAAATAGAATCATAAATAATAAAACAAAATCATAATTTTTATAACGCTTATCATTAATTTTAATTGATTGAGATTACGTTATTACGGGCTTAGATTAGATATGGGCCCGTTAATATTTCTATATATATTGTACCATGGTGAATCAACTCAGTGTACAATTTTATTTCAAACTTCCTATCGTGTCTTTTGTATATTCAAGCTGCACTTGCCCACAAAAACCTAAGCAAAGCCATACGAATCGCCTCCGTTTTGTTTTCGGTTTCTTATAAAAAAAATCATTGGGGTTTGGGTACATTATTCTATTATAGCTATTCGGTTTCTTATAAATTAGCAACACAGTATTCGTCTCTTTACCTCCCATCCGTGCTCGAGTCCAGAGCGTGATTACTTTATCCCTCTCAATCCAGAAATGGCAAGAAAGAAAGGTACACGTCACCCTCACCCTCACCTTCATCCTCAATCTCTTGACCTCACACAACACCACCCAACTCCTCTTCAAGATGACCCTTCAGTTCTTCAGATTCAGAATCTCAAGAAACTGAACTCCATTCTTCTCATGGAGATCACTCAGGGCAGAAAGTCCTTGCTCCAAGCGGCCGACACAAACCTCGCCCTCGAGGTGGAAAACTCCGTGCTTGTCTCTTTCATCGAGACCGAGACTAGGGAAATGGGGTTTCGATTCGACGAGGTTGTCGGAGAGAGGAACGAGAGAGGGTACGAGGTTGCTGCTCTCAAGAACGAGAGGGGGCAGTTGAAGGACGAGATCGTTGCTGGGGAGAAGCGGTTGATGGAGGCTGAGAACAGAGAAAGAATGGTTAGAGAGGAAGTGGAGAAGCTGAGGTTGGAAGGTGAGAGGTTATTGGAGCAAAGATGTGAGACAGAAAGAGCGATTGGACAACTCGAGGAGGATAAGGATTTGGCTTTGAGGAATTCCCGAGAGTCTGCTATGGTTATTGAGAGGCTGAAGGTGGAGACTGAAGGGGTCATGAGGGAGAAGAATGAGATTGAGAATCTTAACAAATCCCAAGTCCTGAAAATCACTGGCCTTGAAAATGAGTTGAAGCAACTCCGTGACTCTTTGAAGAATGAAGAGGCTTTGGTGGATGAGATGAAGCAACAGGTTGTGTCAATGCAGAAGTCTGTGGCCAAGGCACATAAGAGTAAGAGCCTGTGGACTTGGATATCATCTGGAGCTGCAATTTTTGCTGCTGCTGCATTTGCTGCCTGTGTTGCTAGAGGACGACGCTGAACGTTACTCTCGGGGACAAATTTTTTCGTATTAAAATTTTACGTAATTATATTATGTAAGATTTTTGTTTTTATATACTTTTATAAATTTTATTAAAATTCCACTAATTTAATATTTATACAATAAATATACATTTTTTGGTAGGGGAGATTATATCTACTATCCTTTTATCTTATTATCTCTTATTATCAAATTTTAACCGTTGATTTTTATCAATTTAACAATTATAATTTATAAGAAAAATGTTTAACATAATTATAAGGGATAAAAGTAAGGACCATCGGCTTTTTTTGTTTTGTGACAATCTATTTTGCATTGCATTGATATTTATATAATACTATTTCTACCTCAGATGATCAAAATTAAAATATAGATAATGTATTTGATTGTCACAAAAAAAGTGAAAAAAATGAGATTTATAAGGACCAGCCATGTCTCTTCTTTTTTGGGCGATTTCGAGGGAACAATCTCGCTTTATTTGAGAGAGAGTGTTTTTGTGAAATGATTGAAAACTATAATATTTTTGCAATTTTTTATTAGAATAGTAATGTTTTAATTTTTTTTTATTGTTTTCTTCATCATAATAATTAATTACCAAGAGATATATAATTTTTATAATCGCGCTTATCAGATAATACTGACAAAAATTACAAATTAGAAAATATTATCGTATCAGAATCTTTCCGATCTTTAAAACACAATCATAAATTAAATTAGAGATTTGATTTTAATTAATTAAGATTAGCTTCCGTTACAACATTCTCGGTCAATTTTCCCTTTAAATATAAAATTTCTAACGTTTATAACTTTGATCTCACTTTTTCAATTTCTTTTTTTAACACACAAATCCTACTTCCGATTTTTTTCAATTCTCGTCATTCGCTTATCCCAAATTTTTCATTTTCCAGTTTTCTTCTTAACACACGAGCTCTAATCCAATCCCTTTAAATTGCTTTCATTATCATAATTATTAATTACCAGGAGATATATAATTTTTATAACCGCTTATATGACAAAATTTACAAATCAACAAATATTATCATATCAGAATCTTCCTAATTTTTTAAACATAATCATAAATTAAATTAAAGATTTGGTTTTAATTTATTAAGATTACATTCCATTAAAACAAAATTAGAGATTTAAAAATAAAATGTTTTAATTTTTTTTTCTTTTTTTATTGGTTTCATTATCATAATGTTTAATTACCAAAAGATATATAATTTTTATAACCACTTATTAAATAATAATGACAAAAATATTAAGATTACGTTATTTTTAAAACACTATCATAAATAATAAATAATAAATATTGAGATTACGTTATTTTTAATTACCAAAAGTTATCTTTAAAATAGAATCATAAATAATAAAACAAAATCATAATTTTTATAACGCTTATCATTAATTTTAATTGATTGAGATTACGTTATTACGGGCTTAGATTAGATATGGGCCCGTTAATATTTCTATATATATTGTACCATGGTGAATCAACTCAGTGTACAATTTTATTTCAAACTTCCTATCGTGTCTTTTGTATATTCAAGCTGCACTTGCCCACAAAAACCTAAGCAAAGCCATACGAATCGCCTCCGTTTTGTTTTCGGTTTCTTATAAAAAAAATCATTGGGGTTTGGGTACATTATTCTATTATAGCTATTCGGTTTCTAAATTAGCAACACAGTATTCGTCTCTTTACCTCCCATCCGTGCTCGAGTCCAGAGCGTGATTACTTTATCCCTCTCAATCCAGAAATGGCAAGAAAGAAAGGTACACGTCACCCTCACCCTCACCTTCATCCTCAATCTCTTGACCTCACACAACACCACCCAACTCCTCTTCAAGATGACCCTTCAGTTCTTCAGATTCAGAATCTCAAGAAACTGAACTCCATTCTTCTCATGGAGATCACTCAGGGCAGAAAGTCCTTGCTCCAAGCGGCCGACACAAACCTCGCCCTCGAGGTGGAAAACTCCGTGCTTGTCTCTTTCATCGAGACCGAGACTAGGGAAATGGGGTTTCGATTCGACGAGGTTGTCGGAGAGAGGAACGAGAGAGGGTACGAGGTTGCTGCTCTCAAGAACGAGAGGGGGCAGTTGAAGGACGAGATCGTTGCTGGGGAGAAGCGGTTGATGGAGGCTGAGAACAGAGAAAGAATGGTTAGAGAGGAAGTGAAGCTGAGGTTGGAAGGTGAGAGGTTATTGGAGCAAAGATGTGAGACAGAAAGAGCGATTGGACAACTCGAGGAGGATAAGGATTTGGCTTTGAGGAATTCCCGAGAGTCTGCTATGGTTATTGAGAGGCTGAAGGTGGAGACTGAAGGGGTCATGAGGGAGAAGAATGAGATTGAGAATCTTAACAAATCCCAAGTCCTGAAAATCACTGGCCTTGAAAATGAGTTGAAGCAACTCCGTGACTCTTTGAAGAATGAAGAGGCTTTGGTGGATGAGATGAAGCAACAGGTTGTGTCAATGCAGAAGTCTGTGGCCAAGGCACATAAGAGTAAGAGCCTGTGGACTTGGATATCATCTGGAGCTGCAATTTTTGCTGCTGCTGCATTTGCTGCCTGTGTTGCTAGAGGACGACGCTGAACGTTACTCTCGGGGACAAATTTTTTCGTATTAAAATTTTACGTAATTATATTATGTAAGATTTTTGTTTTTATATACTTTTATAAATTTTATTAAAATTCCACTAATTTAATATTTATACAATAAATATACATTTTTTGGTAGGGGAGATTATATCTACTATCCTTTTATCTTATTATCTCTTATTATCAAATTTTAACCGTTGATTTTTATCAATTTAACAATTATAATTTATAAGAAAAATGTTTAACATAATTATAAGGGATAAAAGTAAGGACCATCGGCTTTTTTTGTTTTGTGACAATCTATTTTGCATTGCATTGATATTTATATAATACTATTTCTACCTCAGATGATCAAAATTAAAATATAGATAATGTATTTGATTGTCACAAAAAAAGTGAAAAAAATGAGATTTATAAGGACCAGCCATGTCTCTTCTTTTTTGGGCGATTTCGAGGGAACAATCTCGCTTTATTTGAGAGAGAGTGTTTTTGTGAAATGATTGAAAACTATAATATTTTTGCAATTTTTTATTAGAATAGTAATGTTTTAATTTTTTTTTATTGTTTTCTTCATCATCATAATAATTAATTACCAAGAGATATATAATTTTTATAATCGCGCTTATCAGATAATACTGACAAAAATTACAAATTAGAAAATATTATCGTATCAGAATCTTTCCGATCTTTAAAACACAATCATAAATTAAATTAGAGATTTGATTTTAATTAATTAAGATTAGCTTCCGTTACAACATTCTCGGTCAATTTTCCCTTTAAATATAAAATTTCTAACGTTTATAACTTTGATCTCACTTTTTCAATTTCTTTTTTTAACACACAAATCCTACTTCCGATTTTTTTCAATTCTCGTCATTCGCTTATCCCAAATTTTTCATTTTCCAGTTTTCTTCTTAACACACGAGCTCTAATCCAATCCCTTTAAATTGCTTTCATTATCATAATTATTAATTACCAGGAGATATATAATTTTTATAACCGCTTATATGACAAAATTTACAAATCAACAAATATTATCATATCAGAATCTTCCTAATTTTTTAAACATAATCATAAATTAAATTAAAGATTTGGTTTTAATTTATTAAGATTACATTCCATTAAAACAAAATTAGAGATTTAAAAATAAAATGTTTTAATTTTTTTTTCTTTTTTTATTGGTTTCATTATCATAATGTTTAATTACCAAAAGATATATAATTTTTATAACCACTTATTAAATAATAATGACAAAAATATTAAGATTACGTTATTTTTAAAACACTATCATAAATAATAAATAATAAATATTGAGATTACGTTATTTTTAATTACCAAAAGTTATCTTTAAAATAGAATCATAAATAATAAAACAAAATCATAATTTTTATAACGCTTATCATTAATTTTAATTGATTGAGATTACGTTATTACGGGCTTAGATTAGATATGGGCCCGTTAATATTTCTATATATATTGTACCATGGTGAATCAACTCAGTGTACAATTTTATTTCAAACTTCCTATCGTGTCTTTTGTATATTCAAGCTGCACTTGCCCACAAAAACCTAAGCAAAGCCATACGAATCGCCTCCGTTTTGTTTTCGGTTTCTTATAAAAAAAATCATTGGGGTTTGGGTACATTATTCTATTATAGCTATTCGGTTTCTTATAAATTAGCAACACAGTATTCGTCTCTTTACCTCCCATCCGTGCTCGAGTCCAGAGCGTGATTACTTTATCCCTCTCAATCCAGAAATGGCAAGAAAGAAAGGTACACGTCACCCTCACCCTCACCTTCATCCTCAATCTCTTGACCTCACACAACACCACCCAACTCCTCTTCAAGATGACCCTTCAGTTCTTCAGATTCAGAATCTCAAGAAACTGAACTCCATTCTTCTCATGGAGACCACTCAGGGCAGAAAGTCCTTGCTCCAAGCGGCCGACACAAACCTCGCCCTCGAGGTGGAAAACTCCGTGCTTGTCTCTTTCATCGAGACCGAGACTAGGGAAATGGGGTTTCGATTCGACGAGGTTGTCGGAGAGAGGAACGAGAGAGGGTACGAGGTTGCTGCTCTCAAGAACGAGAGGGGGCAGTTGAAGGACGAGATCGTTGCTGGGGAGAAGCGGTTGATGGAGGCTGAGAACAGAGAAAGAATGGTTAGAGAGGAAGTGGAGAAGCTGAGGTTGGAAGGTGAGAGGTTATTGGAGCAAAGATGTGAGACAGAAAGAGCGATTGGACAACTCGAGGAGGATAAGGATTTGGCTTTGAGGAATTCCCGAGAGTCTGCTATGGTTATTGAGAGGCTGAAGGTGGAGACTGAAGGGGTCATGAGGGAGAAGAATGAGATTGAGAATCTTAACAAATCCCAAGTCCTGAAAATCACTGGCCTTGAAAATGAGTTGAAGCAACTCCGTGACTCTTTGAAGAATGAAGAGGCTTTGGTGGATGAGATGAAGCAACAGGTTGTGTCAATGCAGAAGTCTGTGGCCAAGGCACATAAGAGTAAGAGCCTGTGGACTTGGATATCATCTGGAGCTGCAATTTTTGCTGCTGCTGCATTTGCTGCCTGTGTTGCTAGAGGACGACGCTGAACGTTACTCTCGGGGACAAATTTTTTCGTATTAAAATTTTACGTAATTATATTATGTAAGATTTTTGTTTTTATATACTTTTATAAATTTTATTAAAATTCCACTAATTTAATATTTATACAATAAATATACATTTTTTGGTAGGGGAGATTATATCTACTATCCTTTTATCTTATTATCTCTTATTATCAAATTTTAACCGTTGATTTTTATCAATTTAACAATTATAATTTATAAGAAAAATGTTTAACATAATTATAAGGGATAAAAGTAAGGACCATCGGCTTTTTTTGTTTTGTGACAATCTATTTTGCATTGCATTGATATTTATATAATACTATTTCTACCTCAGATGATCAAAATTAAAATATAGATAATGTATTTGATTGTCACAAAAAAAGTGAAAAAAATGAGATTTATAAGGACCAGCCATGTCTCTTCTTTTTTGGGCGATTTCGAGGGAACAATCTCGCTTTATTTGAGAGAGAGTGTTTTTGTGAAATGATTGAAAACTATAATATTTTTGCAATTTTTTATTAGAATAGTAATGTTTTAATTTTTTTTTATTGTTTTCTTCATCATAATAATTAATTACCAAGAGATATATAATTTTTATAATCGCGCTTATCAGATAATACTGACAAAAATTACAAATTAGAAAATATTATCGTATCAGAATCTTTCCGATCTTTAAAACACAATCATAAATTAAATTAGAGATTTGATTTTAATTAATTAAGATTAGCTTCCGTTACAACATTCTCGGTCAATTTTCCCTTTAAATATAAAATTTCTAACGTTTATAACTTTGATCTCACTTTTTCAATTTCTTTTTTTAACACACAAATCCTACTTCCGATTTTTTTCAATTCTCGTCATTCGCTTATCCCAAATTTTTCATTTTCCAGTTTTCTTCTTAACACACGAGCTCTAATCCAATCCCTTTAAATTGCTTTCATTATCATAATTATTAATTACCAGGAGATATATAATTTTTATAACCGCTTATATGACAAAATTTACAAATCAACAAATATTATCATATCAGAATCTTCCTAATTTTTTAAACATAATCATAAATTAAATTAAAGATTTGGTTTTAATTTATTAAGATTACATTCCATTAAAACAAAATTAGAGATTTAAAAATAAAATGTTTTAATTTTTTTTTCTTTTTTTATTGGTTTCATTATCATAATGTTTAATTACCAAAAGATATATAATTTTTATAACCACTTATTAAATAATAATGACAAAAATATTAAGATTACGTTATTTTTAAAACACTATCATAAATAATAAATAATAAATATTGAGATTACGTTATTTTTAATTACCAAAAGTTATCTTTAAAATAGAATCATAAATAATAAAACAAAATCATAATTTTTATAACGCTTATCATTAATTTTAATTGATTGAGATTACGTTATTACGGGCTTAGATTAGATATGGGCCCGTTAATATTTCTATATATATTGTACCATGGTGAATCAACTCAGTGTACAATTTTATTTCAAACTTCCTATCGTGTCTTTTGTATATTCAAGCTGCACTTGCCCACAAAAACCTAAGCAAAGCCATACGAATCGCCTCCGTTTTGTTTTCGGTTTCTTATAAAAAAAATCATTGGGGTTTGGGTACATTATTCTATTATAGCTATTCGGTTTCTTATAAATTAGCAACACAGTATTCGTCTCTTTACCTCCCATCCGTGCTCGAGTCCAGAGCGTGATTACTTTATCCCTCTCAATCCAGAAATGGCAAGAAAGAAAGGTACACGTCACCCTCACCCTCACCTTCATCCTCAATCTCTTGACCTCACACAACACCACCCAACTCCTCTTCAAGATGACCCTTCAGTTCTTCAGATTCAGAATCTCAAGAAACTGAACTCCATTCTTCTCATGGAGATCACTCAGGGCAGAAAGTCCTTGCTCCAAGCGGCCGACACAAACCTCGCCCTCGAGGTGGAAAACTCCGTGCTTGTCTCTTTCATCGAGACCGAGACTAGGGAAATGGGGTTTCGATTCGACGAGGTTGTCGGAGAGAGGAACGAGAGAGGGTACGAGGTTGCTGCTCTCAAGAACGAGAGGGGGCAGTTGAAGGACGAGATCGTTGCTGGGGAGAAGCGGTTGATGGAGGCTGAGAACAGAGAAAGAATGGTTAGAGAGGAAGTGGAGAAGCTGAGGTTGGAAGGTGAGAGGTTATTGGAGCAAAGATGTGAGACAGAAAGAGCGATTGGACAACTCGAGGAGGATAAGGATTTGGCTTTGAGGAATTCCCGAGAGTCTGCTATGGTTATTGAGAGGCTGAAGGTGGAGACTGAAGGGGTCATGAGGGAGAAGAATGAGATTGAGAATCTTAACAAATCCCAAGTCCTGAAAATCACTGGCCTTGAAAATGAGTTGAAGCAACTCCGTGACTCTTTGAAGAATGAAGAGGCTTTGGTGGATGAGATGAAGCAACAGGTTGTGTCAATGCAGAAGTCTGTGGCCAAGGCACATAAGAGTAAGAGCCTGTGGACTTGGATATCATCTGGAGCTGCAATTTTTGCTGCTGCTGCATTTGCTGCCTGTGTTGCTAGAGGACGACGCTGAACGTTACTCTCGGGGACAAATTTTTTCGTATTAAAATTTTACGTAATTATATTATGTAAGATTTTTGTTTTTATATACTTTTATAAATTTTATTAAAATTCCACTAATTTAATATTTATACAATAAATATACATTTTTTGGTAGGGGAGATTATATCTACTATCCTTTTATCTTATTATCTCTTATTATCAAATTTTAACCGTTGATTTTTATCAATTTAACAATTATAATTTATAAGAAAAATGTTTAACATAATTATAAGGGATAAAAGTAAGGACCATCGGCTTTTTTTGTTTTGTGACAATCTATTTTGCATTGCATTGATATTTATATAATACTATTTCTACCTCAGATGATCAAAATTAAAATATAGATAATGTATTTGATTGTCACAAAAAAAGTGAAAAAAATGAGATTTATAAGGACCAGCCATGTCTCTTCTTTTTTGGGCGATTTCGAGGGAACAATCTCGCTTTATAAATGATTGAAAACTATAATATTTTTGCAATTTTTTATTAGAATAGTAATGTTTTAATTTTTTTTTATTGTTTTCTTCATCATAATAATTAATTACCAAGAGATATATAATTTTTATAATCGCGCTTATCAGATAATACTGACAAAAATTACAAATTAGAAAATATTATCGTATCAGAATCTTTCCGATCTTTAAAACACAATCATAAATTAAATTAGAGATTTGATTTTAATTAATTAAGATTAGCTTCCGTTACAACATTCTCGGTCAATTTTCCCTTTAAATATAAAATTTCTAACGTTTATAACTTTGATCTCACTTTTTCAATTTCTTTTTTTAACACACAAATCCTACTTCCGATTTTTTTCAATTCTCGTCATTCGCTTATCCCAAATTTTTCATTTTCCAGTTTTCTTCTTAACACACGAGCTCTAATCCAATCCCTTTAAATTGCTTTCATTATCATAATTATTAATTACCAGGAGATATATAATTTTTATAACCGCTTATATGACAAAATTTACAAATCAACAAATATTATCATATCAGAATCTTCCTAATTTTTTAAACATAATCATAAATTAAATTAAAGATTTGGTTTTAATTTATTAAGATTACATTCCATTAAAACAAAATTAGAGATTTAAAAATAAAATGTTTTAATTTTTTTTTCTTTTTTTATTGGTTTCATTATCATAATGTTTAATTACCAAAAGATATATAATTTTTATAACCACTTATTAAATAATAATGACAAAAATATTAAGATTACGTTATTTTTAAAACACTATCATAAATAATAAATAATAAATATTGAGATTACGTTATTTTTAATTACCAAAAGTTATCTTTAAAATAGAATCATAAATAATAAAACAAAATCATAATTTTTATAACGCTTATCATTAATTTTAATTGATTGAGATTACGTTATTACGGGCTTAGATTAGATATGGGCCCGTTAATATTTCTATATATTGTACCATGGTGAATCAACTCAGTGTACAATTTTATTTCAAACTTCCTATCGTGTCTTTTGTATATTCAAGCTGCACTTGCCCACAAAAACCTAAGCAAAGCCATACGAATCGCCTCCGTTTTGTTTTCGGTTTCTTATAAAAAAAATCATTGGGGTTTGGGTACATTATTCTATTATAGCTATTCGGTTTCTTATAAATTAGCAACACAGTATTCGTCTCTTTACCTCCCATCCGTGCTCGAGTCCAGAGCGTGATTACTTTATCCCTCTCAATCCAGAAATGGCAAGAAAGAAAGGTACACGTCACCCTCACCCTCACCTTCATCCTCAATCTCTTGACCTCACACAACACCACCCAACTCCTCTTCAAGATGACCCTTCAGTTCTTCAGATTCAGAATCTCAAGAAACTGAACTCCATTCTTCTCATGGAGATCACTCAGGGCAGAAAGTCCTTGCTCCAAGCGGCCGACACAAACCTCGCCCTCGAGGTGGAAAACTCCGTGCTTGTCTCTTTCATCGAGACCGAGACTAGGGAAATGGGGTTTCGATTCGACGAGGTTGTCGGAGAGAGGAACGAGAGAGGGTACGAGGTTGCTGCTCTCAAGAACGAGAGGGGGCAGTTGAAGGACGAGATCGTTGCTGGGGAGAAGCGGTTGATGGAGGCTGAGAACAGAGAAAGAATGGTTAGAGAGGAAGTGGAGAAGCTGAGGTTGGAAGGTGAGAGGTTATTGGAGCAAAGATGTGAGACAGAAAGAGCGATTGGACAACTCGAGGAGGATAAGGATTTGGCTTTGAGGAATTCCCGAGAGTCTGCTATGGTTATTGAGAGGCTGAAGGTGGAGACTGAAGGGGTCATGAGGGAGAAGAATGAGATTGAGAATCTTAACAAATCCCAAGTCCTGAAAATCACTGGCCTTGAAAATGAGTTGAAGCAACTCCGTGACTCTTTGAAGAATGAAGAGGCTTTGGTGGATGAGATGAAGCAACAGGTTGTGTCAATGCAGAAGTCTGTGGCCAAGGCACATAAGAGTAAGAGCCTGTGGACTTGGATATCATCTGGAGCTGCAATTTTTGCTGCTGCTGCATTTGCTGCCTGTGTTGCTAGAGGACGACGCTGAACGTTACTCTCGGGGACAAATTTTTTCGTATTAAAATTTTACGTAATTATATTATGTAAGATTTTTGTTTTTATATACTTTTATAAATTTTATTAAAATTCCACTAATTTAATATTTATACAATAAATATACATTTTTTGGTAGGGGAGATTATATCTACTATCCTTTTATCTTATTATCTCTTATTATCAAATTTTAACCGTTGATTTTTATCAATTTAACAATTATAATTTATAAGAAAAATGTTTAACATAATTATAAGGGATAAAAGTAAGGACCATCGGCTTTTTTTGTTTTGTGACAATCTATTTTGCATTGCATTGATATTTATATAATACTATTTCTACCTCAGATGATCAAAATTAAAATATAGATAATGTATTTGATTGTCACAAAAAAAGTGAAAAAAATGAGATTTATAAGGACCAGCCATGTCTCTTCTTTTTTGGGCGATTTCGAGGGAACAATCTCGCTTTATTTGAGAGAGAGTGTTTTTGTGAAATGATTGAAAACTATAATATTTTTGCAATTTTTTATTAGAATAGTAATGTTTTAATTTTTTTTTATTGTTTTCTTCATCATAATAATTAATTACCAAGAGATATATAATTTTTATAATCGCGCTTATCAGATAATACTGACAAAAATTACAAATTAGAAAATATTATCGTATCAGAATCTTTCCGATCTTTAAAACACAATCATAAATTAAATTAGAGATTTGATTTTAATTAATTAAGATTAGCTTCCGTTACAACATTCTCGGTCAATTTTCCCTTTAAATATAAAATTTCTAACGTTTATAACTTTGATCTCACTTTTTCAATTTCTTTTTTTAACACACAAATCCTACTTCCGATTTTTTTCAATTCTCGTCATTCGCTTATCCCAAATTTTTCATTTTCCAGTTTTCTTCTTAACACACGAGCTCTAATCCAATCCCTTTAAATTGCTTTCATTATCATAATTATTAATTACCAGGAGATATATAATTTTTATAACCGCTTATATGACAAAATTTACAAATCAACAAATATTATCATATCAGAATCTTCCTAATTTTTTAAACATAATCATAAATTAAATTAAAGATTTGGTTTTAATTTATTAAGATTACATTCCATTAAAACAAAATTAGAGATTTAAAAATAAAATGTTTTAATTTTTTTTTCTTTTTTTATTGGTTTCATTATCATAATGTTTAATTACCAAAAGATATATAATTTTTATAACCACTTATTAAATAATAATGACAAAAATATTAAGATTACGTTATTTTTAAAACACTATCATAAATAATAAATAATAAATATTGAGATTACGTTAAATCATAATTTTTATAACGCTTATCATTAATTTTAATTGATTGAGATTACGTTATTACGGGCTTAGATTAGATATGGGCCCGTTAATATTTCTATATATATTGTACCATGGTGAATCAACTCAGTGTACAATTTTATTTCAAACTTCCTATCGTGTCTTTTGTATATTGAGGAATTCCCGAGAGTCTGCTATGGTTATTGAGAGGCTGAAGGTGGAGACTGAAGGGGTCATGAGGGAGAAGAATGAGATTGAGAATCTTAACAAATCCCAAGTCCTGAAAATCACTGGCCTTGAAAATGAGTTGAAGCAACTCCGTGACTCTTTGAAGAATGAAGAGGCTTTGGTGGATGAGATGAAGCAACAGGTTGTGTCAATGCAGAAGTCTGTGGCCAAGGCACATAAGAGTAAGGCTGCAATTTTTGCTGCTGCTGCATTTGCTGCCTGTGTTGCTAGAGGACGACGCTGAACGTTACTCTCGGGGACAAATTTTTTCGTATTAAAATTTTACGTAATTATATTATGTAAGATTTTTGTTTTTATATACTTTTATAAATTTTATTAAAATTCCACTAATTTAATATTTATACAATAAATATACATTTTTTGGTAGGGGAGATTATATCTACTATCCTTTTATCTTATTATCTCTTATTATCAAATTTTAACCGTTGATTTTTATCAATTTAACAATTATAATTTATAAGAAAAATGTTTAACATAATTATAAGGGATAAAAGTAAGGACCATCGGCTTTTTTTGTTTTGTGACAATCTATTTTGCATTGCATTGATATTTATATAATACTATTTCTACCTCAGATGATCAAAATTAAAATATAGATAATGTATTTGATTGTCACAAAAAAAGTGAAAAAAATGAGATATATAAGGACCAGCCATGTCTCTTCTTTTTTGGGCGATTTCGAGGGAACAATCTCGCTTTATTTGAGAGAGAGTGTTTTTGTGAAATGATTGAAAACTATAATATTTTTGCAATTTTTTATTAGAATAGTAATGTTTTAATTTTTTTTTATTGTTTTCTTCATCATAATAATTAATTACCAAGAGATATATAATTTTTATAATCGCGCTTATCAGATAATACTGACAAAAATTACAAATTAGAAAATATTATCGTATCAGAATCTTTCCGATCTTTAAAACACAATCATAAATTAAATTAGAGATTTGATTTTAATTAATTAAGATTAGCTTCCGTTACAACATTCTCGGTCAATTTTCCCTTTAAATATAAAATTTCTAACGTTTATAACTTTGATCTCACTTTTTCAATTTCTTTTTTTAACACACAAATCCTACTTCCGATTTTTTTCAATTCTCGTCATTCGCTTATCCCAAATTTTTCATTTTCCAGTTTTCTTCTTAACACACGAGCTCTAATCCAATCCCTTTAAATTGCTTTCATTATCATAATTATTAATTACCAGGAGATATATAATTTTTATAACCGCTTATATGACAAAATTTACAAATCAACAAATATTATCATATCAGAATCTTCCTAATTTTTTAAACATAATCATAAATTAAATTAAAGATTTGGTTTTAATTTATTAAGATTACATTCCATTAAAACAAAATTAGAGATTTAAAAATAAAATGTTTTAATTTTTTTTTCTTTTTTTATTGGTTTCATTATCATAATGTTTAATTACCAAAAGATATATAATTTTTATAACCACTTATTAAATAATAATGACAAAAATATTAAGATTACGTTATTTTTAAAACACTATCATAAATAATAAATAATAAATATTGAGATTACGTTATTTTTAATTACCAAAAGTTATCTTTAAAATAGAATCATAAATAATAAAACAAAATCATAATTTTTATAACGCTTATCATTAATTTTAATTGATTGAGATTACGTTATTACGGGCTTAGATTAGATATGGGCCCGTTAATATTTCTATATATATTGTACCATGGTGAATCAACTCAGTGTACAATTTTATTTCAAACTTCCTATCGTGTCTTTTGTATATTCAAGCTGCACTTGCCCACAAAAACCTAAGCAAAGCCATACGAATCGCCTCCGTTTTGTTTTCGGTTTCTTATAAAAAAAATCATTGGGGTTTGGGTACATTATTCTATTATAGCTATTCGGTTTCTTATAAATTAGCAACACAGTATTCGTCTCTTTACCTCCCATCCGTGCTCGAGTCCAGAGCGTGATTACTTTATCCCTCTCAATCCAGAAATGGCAAGAAAGAAAGGTACACGTCACCCTCACCCTCACCTTCATCCTCAATCTCTTGACCTCACACAACACCACCCAACTCCTCTTCAAGATGACCCTTCAGTTCTTCAGATTCAGAATCTCAAGAAACTGAACTCCATTCTTCTCATGGAGACCACTCAGGGCAGAAAGTCCTTGCTCCAAGCGGCCGACACAAACCTCGCCCTCGAGGTGGAAAACTCCGTGCTTGTCTCTTTCATCGAGACCGAGACTAGGGAAATGGGGTTTCGATTCGACGAGGTTGTCGGAGAGAGGAACGAGAGAGGGTACGAGGTTGCTGCTCTCAAGAACGAGAGGGGGCAGTTGAAGGACGAGATCGTTGCTGGGGAGAAGCGGTTGATGGAGGCTGAGAACAGAGAAAGAATGGTTAGAGAGGAAGTGGAGAAGCTGAGGTTGGAAGGTGAGAGGTTATTGGAGCAAAGATGTGAGACAGAAAGAGCGATTGGACAACTCGAGGAGGATAAGGATTTGGCTTTGAGGAATTCCCGAGAGTCTGCTATGGTTATTGAGAGGCTGAAGGTGGAGACTGAAGGGGTCATGAGGGAGAAGAATGAGATTGAGAATCTTAACAAATCCCAAGTCCTGAAAATCACTGGCCTTGAAAATGAGTTGAAGCAACTCCGTGACTCTTTGAAGAATGAAGAGGCTTTGGTGGATGAGATGAAGCAACAGGTTGTGTCAATGCAGAAGTCTGTGGCCAAGGCACATAAGAGTAAGAGCCTGTGGACTTGGATATCATCTGGAGCTGCAATTTTTGCTGCTGCTGCATTTGCTGCCTGTGTTGCTAGAGGACGACGCTGAACGTTACTCTCGGGGACAAATTTTTTCGTATTAAAATTTTACGTAATTATATTATGTAAGATTTTTGTTTTTATATACTTTTATAAATTTTATTAAAATTCCACTAATTTAATATTTATACAATAAATATACATTTTTTGGTAGGGGAGATTATATCTACTATCCTTTTATCTTATTATCTCTTATTATCAAATTTTAACCGTTGATTTTTATCAATTTAACAATTATAATTTATAAGAAAAATGTTTAACATAATTATAAGGGATAAAAGTAAGGACCATCGGCTTTTTTTGTTTTGTGACAATCTATTTTGCATTGCATTGATATTTATATAATACTATTTCTACCTCAGATGATCAAAATTAAAATATAGATAATGTATTTGATTGTCACAAAAAAAGTGAAAAAAATGAGATTTATAAGGACCAGCCATGTCTCTTCTTTTTTGGGCGATTTCGAGGGAACAATCTCGCTTTATTTGAGAGAGAGTGTTTTTGTGAAATGATTGAAAACTATAATATTTTTGCAATTTTTTATTAGAATAGTAATGTTTTAATTTTTTTTTATTGTTTTCTTCATCATAATAATTAATTACCAAGAGATATATAATTTTTATAATCGCGCTTATCAGATAATACTGACAAAAATTACAAATTAGAAAATATTATCGTATCAGAATCTTTCCGATCTTTAAAACACAATCATAAATTAAATTAGAGATTTGATTTTAATTAATTAAGATTAGCTTCCGTTACAACATTCTTGGTCAATTTTCCCTTTAAATATAAAATTTCTAACGTTTATAACTTTGATCTCACTTTTTCAATTTCTTTTTTTAACACACAAATCCTACTTCCGATTTTTTTCAATTCTCGTCATTCGCTTATCCCAAATTTTTCATTTTCCAGTTTTCTTCTTAACACACGAGCTCTAATCCAATCCCTTTAAATTGCTTTCATTATCATAATTATTAATTACCAGGAGATATATAATTTTTATAACCGCTTATATGACAAAATTTACAAATCAACAAATATTATCATATCAGAATCTTCCTAATTTTTTAAACATAATCATAAATTAAATTAAAGATTTGGTTTTAATTTATTAAGATTACATTCCATTAAAACAAAATTAGAGATTTAAAAATAAAATGTTTTAATTTTTTTTTCTTTTTTTATTGGTTTCATTATCATAATGTTTAATTACCAAAAGATATATAATTTTTATAACCACTTATTAAATAATAATGACAAAAATATTAAGATTACGTTATTTTTAAAACACTATCATAAATAATAAATAATAAATATTGATTACGTTATTTTTAATTACCAAAAGTTATCTTTAAAATAGAATCATAAATAATAAAACAAAATCATAATTTTTATAACGCTTATCATTAATTTTAATTGATTGAGATTACGTTATTACGGGCTTAGATTAGATATGGGCCCGTTAATATTTCTATATATATTGTACCATGGTGAATCAACTCAGTGTACAATTTTATTTCAAACTTCCTATCGTGTCTTTTGTATATTCAAGCTGCACTTGCCCACAAAAACCTAAGCAAAGCCATACGAATCGCCTCCGTTTTGTTTTCGGTTTCTTATAAAAAAAATCATTGGGGTTTGGGTACATTATTCTATTATAGCTATTCGGTTTCTTATAAATTAGCAACACAGTATTCGTCTCTTTACCTCCCATCCGTGCTCGAGTCCAGAGCGTGATTACTTTATCCCTCTCAATCCAGAAATGGCAAGAAAGAAAGGTACACGTCACCCTCACCCTCACCTTTCATCCTCAATCTGACCTCACACAACACCACCCAACTCCTCTTCAAGATGACCCTTCAGTTCTTCAGATTCAGAATCTCAAGAAACTGAACTCCATTCTTCTCATGGAGACCACTCAGGGCAGAAAGTCCTTGCTCCAAGCGGGCGACACAAACTTCGCCCTCGAGGTGGAAAACTCCGTGCTTGTCTCTTTCATCGAGACCCGGACGAGTGAAATGGGGTTTCGATTCGACGAGGTTGTCGGAGAGAGGAACGAGAGAGGGTACGAGGTTGCTTCTCTCAAGAACGAGAGGGGGCAGTTGAAGGACGAGCTCGTTGCTGGGGAGAAGCTGTTGATGGAGGCTGAGAAAAGAGAAAGAATGGTTAGAGAGGAAGTGGAGAAGCTGAGGTTGGAAGGTGAGAGGTTATTGGAGCAAAGATGTGAGACAGAAAGAGCGATTGGACAACTCGAGGAGGATAAGGATTTGGCTTTGAGGAATTCCCGAGAGTCTGCTATGGTTATTGAGAGGCTGAAGGTGGAGACTGAAGGGGTCATGAGGGAGAAGAATGAGATTGAGAATCTTAACAAATCCCAAGTCCTGAAAATCACTGGCCTTGAAAATGAGTTGAAGCAACTCCGTGACTCTTTGAAGAATGAAGAGGCTTTGGTGGATGAGATGAAGCAACAGGTTGTGTCAATGCAGAAGTCTGTGGCCAAGGCACATAAGAGTAAGAGCCTGTGGACTTGGATATCATCTGGAGCTGCAATTTTTGCTGCTGCTGCATTTGCTGCCTGTGTTGCTAGAGGACGACGCTGAACGGTTGTGTCCTTTTTCCTTCTCGGATGAGTGACTTTGGTGATAGGATAGATTTACCTTTTATACTATGTAATAGTTTAAGCTGTATATATCTTTATCTTTGTTAGAGAATCACATTTTAATCCGTTTTGAGCCACAATAACTTGAGGAAATATGTCAGCTACTTATCATAGAAATAACAATATGCTGTTTTTTGTTAACTTTATTCCTGAGTGCATGTGCAATGACTCACATTATCATTCCTTACATGTAAATTTAATACCAAAGCTTCTGGTATGAAGATTTACCTTTCAGGGCAACAACTGTTCTTAAGAGCACTAATTTTGAATAGAGCTTTAGTGTCAACCACGTCTCTCCTTTAATGTGTATGTGACTATGTGAAGCAATGTAGATTTCCATCAGTCAGTGATATATTAAAGTAATACACAGTAGATTATTCTTTTATTCTTTAGACAAATTATAAAGTTTGTATAGGATACATGATACTCTTTGTTATCTGTAATTCTTTTTACTATATTAGTCTTGTACATATCTGTGTTATTCTCAATTTTGTATTTAGTTACATATGCTACCACTTAATTCGGCTGTAGGAACTTTACTCAAGTTCCAAATTAGAAGGATCGGAACATGATTAGGGGAGTTTTAAAATATTAGTAAAGGAGAAAAATATTGTAAATAATCTAATGGTAACTTTCATAAGATGAAACGTATTGCATTGTTGCTGTCCAATAAATAAATTAAACAGGCTGTCATTGTGTGTGGTTCATGGCTGCAAATAAGAAGAATTAGGTAGGACCACTCCACTTGTTACCATTCCATGAGTGTGCATGACAATCTTCTAGGAATCAGTTCTTTTTTTAATTTCTGTTTGCCGGAAAAAAAATGGATAGGAAACTTGTTTGGTAAAACTGGTTTTTTTTTTTTTGTTCTCGGGATGAACCGATTTAAGTTTTGTGCTGGGGGAACAGAAAAAAATAAAGTTAATTATGGTCAAAAAAAAATAATGGTGGTTCCTTCCAGGTGTTCAACCTCCAATTATTCACCAACATCTAAGTATACAGTTTGTGTTCCACTAGCGCCAAACTCACTTTCGGCTTGTTGATTGTGGAAGAAATTACACAATTAATAATCGTTTTGCACTCCCTAGCTAGCCCAACTCAATGTATTACTGCCACTGGAACCTGATATTGCCATCACTAGAATCTGCCTAATTTGTTTTCTTTGTTTCTATATACTGTTTTGATGCTTTAACTCTTGAGAATAAATTCAGTGTACTCACTTACCCTGTGCCTCAGTTGGGAGGCCAAGGAATGGTTGATGTTAATATTGGCTATGGTCCTATGGCTGTAGGGCGCCGGTGGTTGGCTTATGCCTCCAATAACCCATTGGTGTCAAACACAGGTTGCTTAAGTCCTCAGAGTCTTACTCCTCCTGCTGTCAACCCATCAACATCACCCAGCAGTGGAAACCTGGTAGCCCGATATGCCATGGAATCTAGCAAGCACTTGGCTGCTGGGCTGATCAACCTTAGTGATATGGGGTACAAAACATTGTCTAAATACTATCAATATCTTATACCTGATGGATCCAGTTCTCCTCTATCATCAAGTTCAAGCAGAAAAGTTGGTCGATTTACTTCAAATTCTACAGAAGCAGATACGGCTGGGGTGGTGAGTATCCTATTTGGTGACAAGTTAGCACGTTATAATCTGATTTTCTTTTGCTATGCGCTGGACTGCTAACTAGATATTTTCTTTCTTAAAGTAATATTGGCATCTGTATTACAATTTACATGCGATCATCTATTGGTTCAGCTTAGCCGTAGAAGAAGGATTTTCTAAGGTAGTTAATAGCACTGAGTATTTTGCTGAAGTCTCTTCACTTTCCTCCCCCTTCTTTTAATGGTTGTTTGACTTGTTTCATGTTGGTAGAAACTAGAAAGTAATCATTCTATATGCTTGTTGACTAGTATTATTGATCAAGGGTTATTTTTTAGGTTACGGTTTGCACATGGCCTTACTTTCTACTGCTCAGTTTTTCTTGCATCCTTGCAATTTCTTGTTGAGATGCAGCTTCCAGTTTACACTTGCCTTCTTTTTTTGCTTTAGCTGTGTTTAATTTAAATCTATCATCAAATTTAGATGGAGATGCTTTGAGTTTAAATGATATAATTAGAAGTCATGGGAGTTTGAGATATCATGTTTGTGTCGAGGAACTATTTTTATTATACTATTTTGCCTGTGCACTTCCATCTTGCATTTACATGGTTGATATATGGAGTCTAGGTATGGATGGTTGTGTCGGGAGGGTTTAAATTTCAAAGTTTGACTTATCCTTGTTTCTCTGTTTACTGCTCAATGATATTGAGTGTGATTTTTAGGGGAGCACTGTTTTATTATATATTTGTTTGAGTTTAGGTTTGGAGGGTTGCTTGATCGTCTTTTTTCTTGTTATATAAATTTAAAAACATCTGCATAACTATCCATCCACATTCTGACGACTTCTAAACTTTCTGCCAGAGGTATGGTTCTGGGAAGATGCTCTAGCTCTTCTTCTGATTCACACGGAACTGAAGAGAAGTTGTCAGAAAATGCTGCAATTTCCCATTCTAAGTTGATGCTACATGGCTTAATTGGAAAGGCAGATGCTGGTAAGATAAGCAATTCAGTGTGAAATCTTCTATTATATTTTGGATGACCTATGTAACTCTTTGTTCTCCACCAGTCTTTTAAGGCTTGTCAGCATATTTTTCTTTATATTTTGACTTGTCTATTTGTGAGATTAATTGCAAGAACAGAGAAGTAGTTCTGTTGGCATCACCTCTTTTTAGGCCTGGAAAAATGTTTTAGCAGGTACCACAAATTTTGCTGATAATATAACTACAAAGGTTAAATCTTCAAAACATGGAAGAGCCAGTGACAGTTGCAATTCAAGTTTTAGTGGTTGTGATTTGAATATGAATTTTACTTGTGAGGAGTCAATTCGTGACTCGCCAGACTATGAGCAGTTTTTTCAAGAGGGTTGTTGTAAAGCACCAGTTGACTGTCATGAATCAACAGAAGTTGCTACTGACGTGGATTCTAGCAGTCCCTGTGGCAGGGAGAAATCTGATGGAGATGGTGATGACGATGACATGCTTGGTGATGTATTTGACTTCTCTGAGGAAGGTATGAATATGAAAGAGTAAACCTTTTGGTTTCATTTAGATTTAGCTTAGTCATGGTTGCTTTCGGTGTGTGCATGCATGTGGTTTTGTATAGCACTTGAGGATGTGTATGAAAAAAACAAAAAGTATTGAGAATAGTTGTCCTTTTTTTTTTTGGTAAACTGAATAGTTGTCCTTTTCTTAGTCATTATCTTGCCTGTTTCGTTCATATTTTCCTGAAAACTACAAAATGTTTGTGTTGCAGGTTGATAACTGCTTATGAAGTAGCTTGTTATTCTGCTCGCTTATGTACTCATTCATGCAGGATTATTTATATTTCTCATGACGCTCTTGGTGGGTTCAAGAGATTCATTTGTCCATCGGGAAATAGTAATTTGATTTGGACTTCAAAATAATGCTATTTCCTATTATATTCTTGTCTCCTTTATAACTTGAGAGCAGAATACGTATAATATAACTATCATATTGGCATCCAAGAGAATAGAATTTTGAATTCAATTAACTTTCCCAAAAAAAAAGAAAAAAAGAGAGAGGTAAGGTGTTACAATTTTTGTGTGATAAGAATCCAAATAATATCAGTTAGGGAACTAGTGACATGTTTGGGATATTCAAGTGTAAGCGGAAGTGTATCTGGAAGTCCACCCAGTAAGGTGTTAATATTTAGGTAATCATAGCTTGTTACTTTACAAGGTGAAAAAAAAAAGTGGGAAACTAATTTCAAGCGAGGAATTTACAAGGTTCAAAAAACATTTTTATTATTATTATTATTATTATTATCTATGATTTGTCATTTTTATGTTTAGTGAAAATGCAAAACTAATAGCAAATCAATCTAAACTCGAAACTAGCCCTGTAAGTTGTTTTTTCTTATTATTATTTTTCCAATT
The DNA here is from genome assembly GCA_032173675.1 of Gastrolobium villosum. Taxonomy (NCBI): domain Eukaryota; kingdom Viridiplantae; phylum Streptophyta; class Magnoliopsida; order Fabales; family Fabaceae; genus Gastrolobium; species Gastrolobium villosum. The sequence continues at coordinate 50,144 of JAVKPL010015037.1, read as the reverse complement.
GTGGTTAAATGTTCATTTTGTTGTTTTGAAAGAACATTCATAATCAACTTTGAAAAGTATCCAATTCTGAAGTTCGAAAATTTCGAAGAGTAGTAAGGTACTTAAGCAAGGATTCGAATTCGAGATCTTGTGTATGCAGAAAATCTTCACTGGGAGACTCACTTGCCAATACTAGGTAACTGACGTGGGTCGGACTGGATATAGTCGGGACGAAGCCCCAGAAACTGGTGGAACAATAAAAAAAAAGTTTCTAACAGTATACAATGAAATTATACGTAATTAATTAATTAAATGAAATGAAATTAATTAACAAATAAATCCACGTGTTGGCTTTTTTGGTACGAAGAAATGATGTTAATGCAAGTTTGTATTTTAGTAGTGTTCTCATTTTTGCATGTTTCTTTCACTACAAACTCTGTTCTGGAAGCTCCCCATTTGCAAATTGCTTGGTAACATCCAAGTGCATAAATTTTTTAGATCAATCTCACGTATTTTATGATTTACATATTCAGTTAGTAATTACAGTCTGTTTAAATGATTTTGCAAATGCAGCATAAAATTCGAAGTTTGTTAGGACTTTAATTGCACTAGAATTTCTTCATTAGTGGAGATTTAGTAGATTCACCAATCTTTTTCAAGAAATCAAATCGCAAAGACATCGAGTGTTTTGAATAGAAGTCTGTGCAGTGTTGACTCTTCTCCGGCACTTCTAAAACACAAATTACATATAGAACTCAACATTTTTTTCTTCTCACTCTAAAATATGTTACATTAGAAATTTAATGAAAATATTTTGGTAAATGTCAGAAAGCACAGGGAATAATATGAATCACATGCTTGGCATATGAATATAAATTATATAATCCAAACCAAATGTAGTCAGGTGTCCATTGGTGCAAAATTGTTTGACAGATGCAAACCATAACTATTTTCTTTGTGGGGAAAAATACGATATTAGGAAGAAAGGTTGCAACAAGGAGGAGAATAAGATGTCCTCCCTAGCAGATATGCAAATAAGATACAAAAAAGCAAAGAAAATAAGTATCAAATGGCCACCAATTGCATTACATTGAAATCAGTGGAAGATAAGAAAATAAGGATTTCTTCTCTGTATGTTGAAACTGACATATCAAGAATTCAATTATCAAACAAATCCAATTTCAAAATGCTCCCGCACCACCCCCCCCCCCCCCCCCCCCCCCCCCAAAAAAAATAAAAATAAATTAAATACCAACTAATGTCAGCAACACATGAAAAGCTTTACTTCTTGTGTTTTTCCTTCTTTTATTTTCTGCCGGTTCTACTAACAAGCAATTTGTATACAGTAATCACTTTATTTTTCGCAATGCTCTATTTGGATGAAGGCCTTGCTTACCATTCAATGTTACATAATTCATATTACAGTGTTAATTTATGGAGGAAGATATTCTTATTACTAAAAAATTTCATTACCAACCTGCAACACAAACATTTTGTAGTTTTCAGGAAAATATGAACGAATCAGGCAAGATAATGACTAAGAAAAGGACAACTTTCAGTTAACCAAAAAAAAAAGGACAACTATTCTCAATACTTTGTTTTTTTCATACGCATCCTCAAGTGCTATACAAAACTACATGTATGCACACACCGAAAGCAACCATGACTAAGCTAAATCTAAATGAAACCAAAAGGTTTACTCTTTCAGATTCATACTTTCCTCAGAGAAGTCAAATACATCACCAAGCATGTCATCGTTATCACCATCTCCATCAGATTTCTCCCTGCCACAGGGACTGCTCCAATCCACATCAGTAGCAACTTCTGTTGATTCACGTCGACAGTCAACTGATGCTTTACAACAACCCTCTTGAAAATTAATAAAAATTAATGCTATATTAATAAAAATTAAGCAAGGTATAAACTTACGAAATAATTAAGTGATACATGTATGCAAAATATAGTATTGTTTTATGTAGGGTGAAAGTGGGTTTGGTTGGGCGAAGCTTTGCCCCGAAAAGCCCAAGCCTACGTAAAAAAATTCCAATTTGGCCTGACTCAAGCCTAGTACGAGTTAGTCTGGTTTGACCCGTTTATAAAAAACAAATGGACTGGCCTACCACGTTGGCCTATTAACTTTTAACCAGAACCATGAACTAACTTTACAAAATACTCAAATTTTGTTATTAAACTAAAAATCATAATTTCAACGTCCAAACAGAATCATAAATCATAACAAAACTCATACAATCCGCACTTAAGTCACATTAAAAAGCAAAATACTCAAACTAAATAACATATATTACTTCATATACAGCAAACAACTCCACACTACGTAAATTAAAATAACTACATGAATCCAACAAACACATCATGATGCTTGTAGTAGTAAGTATAATCTTTCCCAAAAACCTTTTAATATATATACACAATCTAACATGCTAAGATGTTGTGGTTCCTCCTACATGAGAAATAAATTCAGATTTCTATTAAATATAATTAAGTTATAAATAATTGCAATTGATTAAATTTATATCTTTTCTTTAAGACATACTTATTTTATTTAAAATAAATAGTATAAAATAGGCCGGCATGTAAGCTTATAGATTAGGCCTTGCGAAAGTGGCCTACAGCCTTTTTATTAAACAAGTTTTTTCAAGGCCCAAGCCCGGCCTATTTTACGAAATACACTAGGTCAGGACTGGCTTGACATAGGCCAAGCCGCAGACCCCTGTAGGCCGGGCCGGCCCAGTTTCACCCCTAGTTTTATGGGAGGTTATATTTACTATAATTTTTTATTATTAACTTTGTTATTATTGGATCAAAATTAAAGTAACAGTTACAAAATAAAATCAAATAAGAGTCGTTGATTTAATTTTGATCAACGGTTTAAAAATTGATAGTAAAAAATAAAAAAAGTAATAAGTATATACATACTAGTACAGTCTGAAGAAGATAAAAAAATAATAATAATAATTTAATATGAGAGGTTATATTTATTATATTTTTTTATTATTAACTTTGTTATTATTGAATCAAAATTAAATTAACGGTTACAATTTCACCCAAAAAAAATTAACAGTTACAAAATAAAACCAAATAAGACTCGTTGATTTAATTTTGATCAACTATTTAAAAATTGATAGTAAAAAGTAAAAATATAATAAGTATATACATAATAGTACTCTTTGACGAAGATAAAAAAAAAATTAATTTAAATTACATCTCAGCGTGGAATTAGATGGTTAAATGGACAATCCTCCTTAAACCTAGCAAAAAAGAAAAGAGAAAGAGAGACATTTGTAGAGGAGACACGTGTACCGTGAGAATACAGAGGAAGAAAAGGAGACACATGTATTTTTATTATCGAGCATATGTGTTTAGACTCACAGTGGTAACTGTCAAGCATTAACGAATTTTCGTGTATGAGGGAACAGTGACCAAAATGTCATTGTTAACCAAGTTTTTTACCTAAATGTCACGCGAACAGTGTTATTTCCCAATATGTCACGGGGGCAAGTTCGCTACCCGTGTAGCGAACTCGGTTTGCTGACGTGTCACCTTTCTAGTTGACATCAAGTTCGCTACCCAAGGTAGCGAACTTCATACCTTTTTTTTAACTTGGTACTTGTTATCCACTATAAATATGACACGTCAGCAAACCGAGTTCGCTACACGTGGTAGCAAACTTGCCCCCGTGGCAGATTGGGAAATAACACTGTTCGCGTGGCATTTAGGGCCTGTTTGTTGTGATGTATAAGGCATGATAGTATAAGCTTATACTATACGTTATGACATTTTCAGTTGTTTGGTGTGACCATCGTATAGTATAAGCTTATACAACAAGATCCCCTTATACATCAAAATGATGTATAACTTAATGAAGCCTAGGAGTGGTGGATTAGACATGATAAAGGGTTGATGTATTAATATTGCTTACAAGTACAATTCCCAAGAACTAATATATGATTTCAATATTTATATATTAAAATAATTTTTTTAATATATTAATTTTTAAAATATTGGAGGATATTATTTCATACAATATCATACCAAACGCTGGATAGTATTAAAATTTAATCAGGTCTTATACAATCAGGTCTTATACTATCAGGCCTTATACTATCAGACATTATGCTATACCATGCACCAAACATGCCCTTAGGTAAAAAACTTGGTGAACAGTGACATTTTGATCGGTGTTCCGTGTATGAGGCCAATAAGGAAAAGAAATCTTTCTCAAAGAGAATATGAGTATTCATCATGTTCAATTCAAGATTGCTCGATTTGAGAGGGTTGGGGATATTTGATCGAAGATTGGTAATTATATCTTGCATAAATACGCTTACGTGAGACTATGAAAAAGACCATTGAAGGGGTAGTAAATTACTATCTATGAATAGTGATGAGTATTGTCAAAGATGTGAGATGTAGGGCTAGCAATACGGGCCAGCCCGCCCCGCCCCGCCCCGCCACTGGCCCGCCCAAAATGGGTTGGCCCGCCCAGGCCTGTTTTGACAAAATGGATTGAATTGAGCAACCCGGCTCGTTTTATGAGTGGGTTGGCGGGCTACGGGCCAGCCCGCTTAAAATAAAAAAATTAAAAAAATAAAAAATGTTAAAAAAACAAAAAATTAAATTCTGTATAAAAACACATAAAAAAATCTGCATAAAAGCATAAAAAGATCTGCATAAAATCCTAATGTGCTTATAAAACAAAGAAGATCAGTGTTTAATAATCTACATATAAATATGCAAATTTCAATCCAAAAATAATAATAAAAAATAAAATCATATCAAGGTAAAACAGAGTAATAAAACAAGTAACAAAGTGTTGTATGAGCAGTCCACAACAATTCGAAAAAAGCCACTTGCGTGCAGAGAAATCTAAGGCACGGAGCTACATAAAAATTGGGTAACTTTAAAAAAACAAGGGGCTTGGCGGGCTAGCCCGCCCCGTGGCGGGCCGAGCCCGATGGGCTGGCGGGTTTGGCGGGGTGGGTTTGGCGGGCTGGTGGGTTGAAAAACTCAACCCAGCCCGCCCTGTTTGGTGGGCGGGGCGGGCCAGCCCGACGGGCTCAGCCCATTTTGCCAGCCCTAGTGAGATGCAAAAGAGTAGGGAGCAAAATGTATGTAGCAATGGAATTAACCCGAAAAAAATATTTGTTTTTTAAAGAATATAGAATTATGTTATTTAAAGTGAAAGAAAGACATAAACTAACTTTTTTATTTAAAAATTAAATTAAAAAAAATCATTTACTTTCTTCTATCATGATTTTTATTATTTGTATCTTTTTTTTATTTAAAATGATACAACTTTATATCTTTTAAAAGAACAAATATCAAACCCTATTTATATATGGGATATAGAATTTTGATAGTAGTAAAACTTTTTGAGAAATATGATAAGTGGTTTTACACCATCTGTCCCTCAACTATGTTCTTATTATCCCTTCTTCCCCTCCAGTGCACTTCGAACTTCAAATTGTCACATTGTCATATTTTTAATAGGTCTGAAACTAACCTAGGAGGGGGATTTTAGAAACATTATTTTGGAAGGAGATTCCTCTCACGTGTTGGAATTCATAGAACAAGATGGAATAAGTGATCACCTACTGCCTCCTATTAGAATTAAAGTGAAAGAATTTCTTGATCGCAATTGGAACTTACAGCTAAATCACACTCTTAGGGAGGTGACATGGTGGCTGATTGGATGGCTCACCAAGCTTTATCTATTAAGAGGGATATCCTTATAAATCCTTAATCTCTGAAAGGTTGTATTGATCTTGTAGCTAAATACAGAATGGGTACTGAGAGATCCAGAATAGCTAGATAGTTTTCTGTCTTCCCTTGTAGTTATATATATATAAAAAAAAAAAACTATATGAATTATCTTTATCTCAATTCCACCGGTCCAGAAGTCAATATATACAAATACATCAATTGAAGTGACATACAAAATTTACTTCAAAAACTCAATTGGAAAAAATAATGGATAAGAGTATAAAAAAATTTACTAAATGAAAAAATTCAATTTCTTTTTAAAATACAAGAGGGGATAATATCATTTTTCTTATATAAGAAAAATATATCTCCCTCCAAATGACACTGAGTTGTGTCTCAGTTTTATGATGTTTATAACGAGCTTTTTTTTGTGTGGATCGGGAGCTTGTGCTCCCTTTCAAAAAATACGAAGAAAAAAAGGATTAAGAGAAAATTTAAAAAAAAAAATAAAGATATAAATGAAAGAAATATTTTCTTTTTTGGTAAAGTACTCACAAATAAAATTGTAATACGGAAGCATAATAAAAAAATTCGTTCGGAACAGATGAGAATGCCTATATTTATAGAGGTAGGTTATACTTACAATCTTTTTTTTACAACCTCTTACAACCACATCTTAACACCGCTAATTTCTGCCAATCAACGGTTATGATTTTCGTAAATTAAATTCCTTAATTAATTATTAATTCACAATAAATGATAACCGGTGATTGGCAGAAATCAACGATGTTAATATATGGTAGTAAAATAAAAAAGTTGTAAGTATAACCTTCCTCATATTTATAGGTCAGAGAATTTTGTTACTCATACTTACGTTTCGGCATTGCCAGAACTTCTTGTACAATTTGATAGCATGATAGTTTCATTTTCCGCCATCGAAAAGTGACTTTTAGGGATCGTTTGGTAGGAAGTATTTTCCAGGATTGAAAATTGAATTTTTCTAAATTTTTAATTTTCGGATATTATCATAAACTGAATGTTTTCATCATATTTTTGAAAATTGAGATTCTCAGATATAAAAAAATTTCTCCTCTACCAAAAACCCCTGTATTTATATGTCATTGCTTACGTCATATATAAGCTAGAGACAAAAATTGGTTTGTGCACATCAATTTATGGAATTAATATTTCTTACACATGCATAAAAATTATGAGGTTGATATTTTTTTATGTCTTTTTTTATATGAACTCACATAATCTTTACATATTTTTATGTGTATATAAAAAATAAAATTATCTTCTAAAATATATGAAACATTAATCCCTAAATTTATTTAAGTTTTTAGAGTGCCTTACGCTGCAGTAAAAGTTGAAAAGTATGATTACCAAAAAAAATGTGAGTTTTAAATCACAAACGCAGAACTCGGAGGCTTCTGAGTTTAAAATTGTGACACGTGTCAACACCTGACACGTCACCAATCACGTCTAAATTGGATTTCAATCAAGAGGCAATCACGCCTAATTTAGGTAATTTTATTTTTGAAAAATATTCATAAGCTATCATTAATTTCAGACCACGAATAATAACCCAGAAGCTTATAGCATTAATCATTAATTTCAAAAATAATATCCTTCTTCCTTAGAGATTTAGAATATCTATTTAATTATTTTCTTTATTTCTACAGATTTTTCAAATTGATTTTTTAGTTTAAATCACAAATCAAATCTTTATTTTATTTTCCTTATTTATAATAATATTTTTTTGTTTTTATTTTAAATCACAAACCCAGAACTCAAAGGCATGGGTTTAGTAGCTCTTATAATACCATTTTTGTAAATCAAGATTGTGTCTGTGGGAAATAAAATATGTCAAATGAGATGTCATTGCGTAGATCTCGAAAATTTATGTGGAATCAAAAAAAGAATTACCTGATTTGGATACCCGAGTCAAAAGTTATGGCCTTCAGAAGTTTTATGATTAGATTAATTTTTCATTTTGGAAAAAAAAAAAATGACACGTGCCAACACTTTATGAGAGACGCCTAAATGAGGCGTAGACGCCCAAATGGGACGTCACATTGTGCAATAGACGTAATTATTCCCAAAACTGTAATAAATACGTAATTATTTAATTAAAAAACATTATTTTAATTTTTTTGCCCACCAACATAAGACAAGTTGTCTACAGTTACATGAGAATGAGAATAGTAAATCTATTACTATTATTATTAGTATTTATTATTTGTCATGTCATATGATATAAAAAGTTATGTTATGTCACTTCAAAATTACGTCATTTTGGAAGTTTAGGGAATTAATGAAGGATATTTTGGTAAAATCTATATAATAAATAAACAAATAAAAATACCAAAAACTTTTCGTTGATTCTCCGAACTCTCAAAATGACATAGTTTTGAGATGACATGACATAACTTTTTGTCATGTGAGATGACAAACAATAAATCCTTCTTATTATTATTTTGGTTTCTTAAGTGTAAATGAGTCGGACGACTTCTCAGGACCTAAATTGGTTAGCCTTTGACCTGGCTTGAAGTATAATATTTTGTGTTGCGGTGTGACTTTAACTAACATATTATTTTGACTTTCCAACAATTTAAACATACGAAAGAAATAAAATAAACAAAATAATCTATATTTTACGGGATGTATTATGTCATTTTTAAAGACTTGAAAACTAGACCAAAACTTGTATTTCTTAAAAACAAGTAAGACCAAATTTATAATATATTTTGTAGTAGACTAACAAGTCAAGTCAGATTTAAATATTTTACTAAATTTAATTTATTTAGGGTAAAACCTGATTTTACCTGACTTATTTACACTCATCAATTCTCACATATTTAGATAAGAAGACTAAACCCCATTGTGATGCAAATATTTTACCATTAGTACCAAATTGCTTCCCCTCAAAATCGAACCAAAAACATTTTTAGGTCTTATAGCTCCTTGGACATTGTCCTACTTATGCTGAAAATTAAATAATCCCACATTATTATTAAAATTAAACTCAGTTAATATTTCAAGAAAGGAATTTTTTTTTTCAACCCCACCATACAATTGGCACCAAATGATGCGTACCGGATTAACATTAATCAAATACCGTTCATTAATTTAAGGATTTAATCAACGTTTAAAAATCAATGCTTTTGACTTATGAACTTCATACACTCGTAGCGTTTCTGTTAATTGCAGCGTTAAGAGAGGACGGGATTAAAATAAGAGATTCATCTTTCTGTTCTATCTATTTTGCATTTCCTTCCTCATTGTAATTATTATTATTATTATTGTTGTTTGTTGTTAGCGTTTTCCATTGTTAAGCATAATTAGAATCATAGAAAGAAAAATAAACAAAGAAAAATGAGAGAGATAATAAGCATTCATATTGGACAAGCTGGAATTCAGGTTGGTAATTCATGTTGGGAGCTTTATTGCCTTGAACATGGCATTCAACCTGATGGGACCATGCCCAGGTTTATATTTATTTATTTATTTATTTTTCCATATTAATTTTCTCTATATTTTCATGTGATTCAAGAAATTCTTATTTTCAATTGGTTAGAATCTTAGTTTATGTGGATCTTGAGTTTTTTTTTTTTTTTTAAATAAGCTTTAAAAGAATGTAGCAATTCCCTTGAAATAAATCTAAAATATAGATTAAATTTCTATGTAACATGTCATGTTCTCATTGACTAGTTGCAACGTTATTGTGATGTGCTTAGGATCTTCCTGTTTCTGTGGGTGCTTTTATCATCAATGTCTTGCATTTCAAATTCTTGTACATTATTCTGTATGATCATTGCATGAATTTTTGTATTGGATCATTATAGTTTCGATCCTCATTTATCATTTTTTTTTTTTTTTTTTACAATTTAACATAGAAAGCTTCATTTAATCTAGTTTCAACTTGTGCTTGTTTTTTCGTTTGATGCAGTCTCTAGACTTAAGGGTATCTGAAAAATTGCTTTCTAAGGGTTCTAATATGTTTTAATATGAGGCCGTTTAAATCAAAGTATCAACCTTGCACATTTATTATGGTCATGTAGTTGACATATAAAAATTTTGTTCAAAAGTTAATGGTTTTAATTCAAGGGATTATTTCATTAGCTCCCACGTTTCATGAGTAACGAAAAGAAACAACATAAGGAAAAAAAGAAGTTAGAAAGAATGTTGAATTGATATTCTGGTCTTAAAGGGTTAAAGAATCAAGGGTTAGCAATATGTGCCTCATTTCCAGAAACCTGATGTTGATATTAAATTCTGTTTCCAACGCTTGAAACATAAAATGAGAATTGAAATTCCTCAATATATTCAAAGATATCCCCTCTCAGTAAATATTTTCCATGTTTTAGTTGTATCCCATAAATAGCTTTTCTTAATTTGACTTTTTCTGTTATTAACTGTGCATAGGTGAGTTAATATCATTGCATATCCACAAAAAGGGTGATCTAAAATCATGTAGTTAGCTATTTCATCAGCCTATAAGAATTCCTTTTTTATTTCCACATGTAAAAGGTGCATCAATTGCAGTGCACTCATCCATTTCTTACTTTCCTCTTTGTGCAAAGATATTTCTTTTCAATATCTAATGTCACATCAATAATTTTATGAATGCCTTTTTATTGGCCAACTTTGAGATTTCAAAAGTGGAATTTCTATGTTGCTTTTCCTCACACTAGATGAAAACTTGAGATCATGTGGTTGGTTTGTTGCTTCATTTACCTACAATAAGTCATGGTGGGGTCTTAAGAGTAAAATAACTTGGAGCTCAAACTTACTATAAATTGGTTTATTACCCCTACTTCTTAAGCTTCAAAATTCTCATGACTTTGAAATATGAACTTGGTTTCTTAACATATTCTATCTAATTGTTTCTCCCTTTACCTTTTGGCAGTTGGCACAACTAATAGTGATTTATATCTGCTTGCAGTGATGCCTCAGATGGTGCTGCAGCACATGATAATGCTTTTAACACCTTCTTTAGTGAAATTGGATCTGGCCAATATGTCCCAAGGGCTTTATTTGTTGATCTGGAACCTAGTGTAATTGATGAAGTACGGTCTGGTTCTTACAGACAACTCTTTCATCCTGAGCAATTAATTTCTGGCAAGGAAGATGCTGCCAATAATTTTGCAAGGGGACATTACACAGGTCAGTACTCAACTTTTGAATTTGGTCAAAATTTGGTACTTTTTTCTTTTTTAACCTTACAGTGACACTTATTGGGGTGTCTATGCTGCAGTTGGAAAAGAAGTTGAAGAACTATGCCTTGATCGTATCAGAAAATTAGCTGACAATTGCACTGGCTTGCAAGGGTTCTTGGTTTTCAATGCTGTTGGTGGTGGCACTGGTTCTGGTTTGGGATCATTGCTTTTGGATCGATTTTCTGTAGATTATGGGAAGAAGTCAAAACTTGGCTTCATCATTTATCCTTCTCCTCAGGTGCTTGCCCAAAATCCTTAGAAAATAGGAATAAAAGTAAAAAAATTGTTTGTTGTTGAGCATCAAACATTTGTTAACCTTTCACCATGCTATGATTTTATGGCCTTTTATTCCAATGTTATTCTTTGTGCCTTGCCACAACGCTTGGTGTTGTTACCATGTGGAGGTTATAGGCAAATCATGTAACGAGCCTCTTGCAAATGCAAGTTAAGGTTGTCTGCCACAAACCCACACAATGTGTTTGATCCTTCTCTAGGACACAGGTTAATTATGTAATTAGCCTCTTGCAAATGCAAGGTAAAGTTTCCTATTATAGACCTACACAAAGGGTCTAATCCTTCTCTGGATCTACGCATAGCGGGAGTTTTATAGCACTAGGTTGCTTTTTTTATTCCAATGTTCCTCTATGAAGAAGATTCTAGTAATAAATAATGGTACATGTTTATATCCCAATGTTAGAAAAGAATTTTAATTATTGTATATTCCAAGATATAATGTAACATTGCTAGGGATGTGATCACATGTTTTGCTCTACATTTTAATCATTAATTCATGTTTTACTCAGCTTGACTTGTAAATTGTTTACATATCTGTATTATTATGGGATATGTTATTCTACCTACCATTTTTTCTGCCTACCACCCTCCAACACCTTCAGATCAGAATCTCAAGAAGAGAGAGAAAAATAAATGTTAATTAAGATTATGATCTAATGATGTTTTAGAGTAGTAGACAAAGGTAGGCAGAAAAAATAATAGGCAGAATAACATATCCCTATTATTATATGCCAGATTATCCAAGTGGAATGTCCTTACGGTAATGTTTTTATTAACATGCAGGTATCTACTGCTGTTGTTGAACCATACAACACTGTTCTTTCCAATCATTCTCTTATTGAGCACAGTGATGTAGTTGTGCTATTGGACAATGAAGCAATATACGATATCTGCAGAAGATCATTAGAGATAGAAAGGCCAACTTACACTAACTTGAACCGCTTGATATCTCAAATTATCTCTTCCTTAACCACTTCATTGAGATTTGATGGTGCAATCAATGTGGACATTTCAGAGTTTCAAACTAACCTTGTGCCATATCCTCGAATTCATTTCATGCTTTCATCTTATGCCCCTGTGATATCTTCTGTTAAGGCCTACCATGAACAGTTATCAGTGCCTGAGATCACTAGAGCTGTTTTTGAGCCATCAAGTATGATGGTTAAGTGTGATCCTAGACATGGAAAATACATGGCATGCTGTTTGATGTATCGTGGAGATGTTGTGCCCAAAGATGTAAATGTTGCTGTTTCAAATATCAAGACAAAACGAACAGTTCAGTTTGTTGACTGGTAATTTCAGACTTCCCTTGAAGAATGTCATGTTATGAGATATAATTTAGATTACATGGTCCTTGTTCTTGCTGATTCTGTTCTTTATATCGTTATTCTAACTATCTGATCACTAGCATATGTGTACTTTCTTTTGTCATCTTTCTTGTTCCCTATATATTTGTGTCTCTTTTGTTTGACTGTGTGAAGATCAAGATACAAAATGATGAATACAATTACCAAGAAATTATGCCTTGAACTGTCAAAATACTTAATTATGCTTATTTGCATGACAATCTTATGTGGTAAAGACTGTTGATTGATTATGATTTAGACCTGTTTATGTGATGTGTTAAATCTTATAACTGCTCTAGTTGGATTATTGACTGAAAACTTCTTGACAGAATTTAGGAACAAAAGGTCCAAATCTTGGGTATCTTTTTTGGTTAAAAATATCAGGTTCATCAGTGAGTAGGGTGCATGTTGGTATGGTGCTGTTAAGTCTTTGGTTTGAATCTTGTTTGCAAAAAATGAAAAGATTTAAGTTAGGTATAGTAGCAGAAAGAGTGATAAACTATAAACAAGTGTAGTAAAGAAAATTATTTTTACCACCAAACACGTGGATCAATTGGTACAGGATTGTTCCAGCTTAACTGGTGGTCTCGTGTTCAAGTCTTGGATACATAGTTGTGTTAAAATTTTGGTAGGGAGAGTTTTGTCACCCTTGTAGTCCTGGATGACTCGACCAGATTAGTTGATTGATTGATAAACTAGGGGAGGAATCTAAAAAGAATAAAATAAAATAACTTTTTAAGGCCATGTTCAATACAATATTAAGGTGCTAATTATTAGATTGAAAGACCTGAATTGACTATTTTGTGAATCCTATTCTCTGGGGTCACATAATCTTTGGATTTCCATTTCTCTTTCACAAAATATCTGATCAAATGATTTTGATGACTAATTTCAGGTGCCCTACTGGTTTCAAGTGTGGTATCAACTACCAGCCTCCAACAGTGGTACCAGGAGGTGATCTAGCCGAGGTGAAGAGGGCTGTTTGTATGATAAGCAACAACACTGCTGTAGCTGAGGTTTTCTCTCGCATTGACCACAAGTTTGATCTCATGTATGCCAAGAGAGCATTTGTGCACTGGTATGTGAGTGAAGGAATGGAAGAAGGTGAATTCTCGGAAGCCAGGGAGGATCTTGCTGCTCTTGAAAAGGACTATGAAGAAGTTGGTGAAGAAGGTGTAGAAGAAGAAGTTGAAGATTACTGAAAAGTTATCCTTCATCACCAGCTTTCATTCTCTTCTGTTTTATATCTTGCTATATATGTTGTCCTTCTTTGTCCATTGTTTTTATGCATCAATTTGTTGTATGATGTGCCTGTTCTTATGATTGTTTCAGATTAAAGTGTTGAGATGATTGCTTTCATGGACAATGATAGTTTAATTGTCATTTTTAAGGGCAAATGATTTCTTCGTTAACGGAAATAAGTTATGTTAGTGAGTCTAAAATGACGACGTTTTGGGACGAAAATCAAAGTATATTTGTAATTATAATATATTACAGGGTTATATTAATCTTTATCATTATACTTTTTTAATCTTATAACACCAAAATGACGTCGTTTTGAGCTCACTGAAGATAATTTTATTTTCGATGACTAGAGAAATATTTTTCCCCATTTTAATTACTTGTTTGTTTGTGTGCCATTCTTAAAAAAATTAGATATTTAATCTTTTGCATATAGTAATATGGTTGGTAGTTTTTTTTTATATAAAAAACTACTCTCCGTTAAATTCCGACTAGTAAGAATAACCTTATATATTTGTAAAAAAATAAAAAATTCGGATTCGAATTCATAATCTTTCCATCACAAAAAAAAACTATTTTACATAGTCTTACTTAATATGGTTGGAATATAACAAGGAGAAAATAGAACTGCAAGGATGAATTGGCTATTATTTTTTCAGCAAGAAAAGGGTAGTTAAAGGAAATTAGGATTAGAATTTGCTGGATGAAATCTAATGTGCATCCAAAAATTCAAATGGTTGCTGACCAGACTAATACCTTTGTTATTTCACTTAATTCCCAAATAGAAACTATAGCTAGACTTCCAGCTCATACAACATTCCTGGAATAGAGTTCATGGTCTTTATACAAATAATCCAGATGGATACAATACAGGGTACACATTAGTCACAAATTTATATGTCTAAACAAAGTATTCATAATGTTAAAATTCCAAAAATATCCTTATTATTTTTCCCTTCAAACTCCAAAACTATGTTATTTTGAGACAGGGGGCTTACTTTTCTCCCGTTGTAAGAGAATAATCTTATCTCCAACTGAGACAAAAAAGTGAGACCCACTGTGGTTTTCCATGTTAGTACAGGAAAAAAATTAGAGTATATAAATGATACAAGGCATAACAAAATAATTACATATAATTTCCTGCTCTCATTCCACAAAACAAACAAACAAGAAATAGATAAGGTCGTGGCATATCCTTTTTAGAGATGTAAGAATACAGGTTGTTTTTCTTTTTTTTTTGGGAGCTAAATAAGATGAATGCCAAACAAAATAAGTAGATAAAATGCATGTTCTAGAGAAATCTGTTTCCGCATGCTTTAGAGAAATATGTTTCCCCCAAAGTACATGCTTACGAAACTAGTTCATGCTAACTTATCAAACATGCAACAAATGTTGTAAAAACTAGATAGGACCTACAGCTTCAAATGGTTTAATAAGGACCTACTAGTACATTGATATTGCAATCTACAACCTAAAGACCACTAGGTTTATTGCAATCTAATCAATCTGATACTTGTGTATGATGTATTGATTATCTTAATCAAAATGATGAAGCAAATTCTTCTATCAATTAAAATGGATGGAGTCTAGCTCCAGAAAAAACAGAAAAACTGCAGCAAATTACAGGAGAAAGCTAAGAACAGAAACAACTCATCACTAAAAGAAATAACTAGTACAGAGACTTTCTAGTTGCCTTGGCTACAAGATCTACTGCTCCTTCTTAAGTAACTCCTGCATATGCTCCTAAAATCTATAGAAACAAAACTGATTGAGTACAGTGTAATTCAGATTAACTTTCTAAGTTTCTTTTGTGAGTGACATGGAAGTGAATAACCTGTTTAGTTTAAATAGTAAGTGGCATACAGATATATAATGTGACAATGTAAAATATGATGTCTCATTTTATAAACAGAAGCAATTTTTTCATCTAAGAGTACTTCTGTTTAATTACATATCAACCTTTGTACTTATATCATTATGCGGTTTTGCCTACTTCTTTATGCACCGGTTCTAGAATTTTGTCAGAAGCATATGAAGTGTGTGATCATTTATTTGGGTTCTACTTGTCAAAAATTTAACAGAAAATAATAAAACAAGAATAAATAAATTAATTAAAAAGTCTACTTGTCATTGTCCTCTTCATTTTAACTTTCTTCAATCAGAAGATATTAGTGGGATCTAGTATTCAAAAATTTCATTTCTTTCCTCTGTCAGACCACATATTTCTTTTCGCGTGCTATGATACTGCCAAGCAATCAACTGATAAATTGGAGAGCATAACTAAATAAACAATAAACATACCATGCTACAATAGAACAAAAGTTATGTTAAGAAAACATGATCCTACTATAACTCAACAAGCAAACCATTGAAAATAAATTCAACAATAAGAACAAGTAAAACAAACCCTGTTTCCAAAATTAAGCTATGAAGTTTGTAAATAAATTGTTGAAATCACATCAATTTAGACATTCCGATTCTCCTGGTCTATTTCTGTTGACGGTGTTTCCATGCTTCCATCATAATCCCTGGGGAGTGAAAGTAGACTCTCTGTATACATACCAAAACCAAGTCGCATCACACAATGATAACCAAAATCAAACATGCAACGTTCCAGCAGTTCTCCTTTGTCATTATATTTCAACAATTCTGTAGCATTAAAACGTAATGCAATAAGTTCATGACCTTTGGCGATGCATACATCATCAGAAAGGTGCGTAGGAATCTCAAGCATAGTCCAAGATGACTGCACTTTATATTCTTTCATAATCCACACCTGAGTTTTAGTCTCACCGTCACATTGAATACAAAAACAGAGACATTCTCCCATAGTTCCCAAATTACTATAAGAAAAGGAATGGTCGACGTCAAGATGTGGCAGAGATATCTCATAAAAATTCTTTTTCTCCAAATCAAAGGCAATAATTACACGACCTAATGATTCATAACTGAAAGCCAACCAATGAACAGCGTCATTACAGAAAAATGATTGAAATGGAGAAGCATCCAAGTCGGGAAGATGAGAGCCCTGAATCTCTTTCCATAAATTGGTTCTCAAAGAGAAAAGCATCAAACGTTTTACCATATGATCATGATCATCACCAAAGGCCGAGTCAAAAAGCACAACTACCAAATAATCATCAGTGGATGGGTCATACCCGAAACCAGTTAGGCGGATCTTCACAAATTGATGCTCTTCTTCCCAAATCTCAGGGCACGATAGCTCTCTGTAGGAACCAGTTGATGGGTTCCAAATACAAAAGTTTGGGTAACTTTCCATAATGACAAACCCTCTGCAGAAGCCACAAATATAAACATCTTCATCTGGACTTGGAGGTAGGATTGGTAGAATGAGCCTTGCAACGTTAAGCAGCGATGCATAAACATCGATGGATAGAGCTTCGTAACCAGAAGACGCTATACGGAGAAACTTGTGGGAGGGTGCGGCAGATAGCTCGTAATGAGATTTTGCAAAGTCAGGGTCAGAGATGAGAGAATGCCATGATTTGCAAACACGCTTGAAACGAACAAGTGATTTCACAGGTAACCTCAACAGAATTTCCTGAATCACATCCCATTGAAGCAGCATACTCTCCATGCTCCTTCTTTAACTTTTTGTTTTTTTATTCAAACGAAAATTAGGGTTTTCGTTTCTCCCCAATGGGTATGATATTTGTGGAGAATTGAAATCTTATATTGCAGAGATAAAAAACACGTGGTACTCATGTGTTAGAAAAAATTATATGTAGGATCATGTCAGCACGGAAATCAAAGGGTGTGTAGGAAAATTGTAATTCTCATGTTAACGAGAATTATAAAACCCATGATATTTATACACCAAATATGGTAAGAACAGTGACCATTGTGCCACTGTTCCCAGTCTTTATTACCGGAATGCCACGCGACGACACATATTTCCCAAAGTGCCACGCAGGCTAGTTCGCCCCGTCAGCAGCGAACTCGGTGGGCTGATGTGTCAGCCAAAAGTAGTGCACAAGTTCGCTGACGTCAGCAGCGAACTACTCAGTATTTAATGCTGCAGCTACCACGCCATGTGTCATGCATGCACCAAGGTCGCGTCCTACGTAGGCGACCTCTGTTCAACGGCTAGTCAGCCACGTGGCTGATATGCACAAAGATCGCATCCTATGTGGGCGACCTTTGTGCAACGGTAACTTCCCTCGCCTATATAAACACCCCCACATCCCTTCCCTTCCCTGCAGCCACCCCCTCTCCCTCTCTTACTCTCTTAATTTTATTTCTCTCACTCTTCCTCTCTCAATTATATTTCTCTCTCATTTATCTTCATTTGAGGTTAATGATGCACATTTAATTAAATTTTGTTCATTTTTTTATTGTTATTTAGTTGCTTTAACTTATATTATATGTAGCATAATACATTAAGTTAGATGACATATTAATTGTTATGTTATTTTAATTAGTTTAATATTTGTAGTTTAGTAATTACATTTTAATGTTAGTAGTTAAATAACATATAGTTTAATTAATAATGTAATAAATTAATTTTTATTCATTATTTATTAATATGATTTAGGGTTTAGGAATATTTGTAGGATTAATTTTATCACACATTAGGTTAGATGACATATTATTTATTTTATTAATTAAATTTGTCTAATATTAGTATTTTAGTAATTGCATATAAAATAATGTTAGTTGTTAAATATGTTATATTACTTTAATTAGTTTAATATTTGTAGTTTACTAATTACATTTTAATGTTAGTAGTTAAATAACATATAGTTTAATTAATAATGTAATAAATTATTTTTTATGCATTATTTATTAATAGGATTTAGGGTTTAGGAATATTTGTAGGATTAATTTTATCACACATTAGGTTAGATGACATATTATTTATTTTATTATTTAAATTTGTCTAATATTAGTATTTTAGTACTAATATATAAAATAATGTTAGTTGTTAAATATGTTATATTACTTTAATTAGTTTAATATTTGTAGTTTAGTAATTACATTTTAATGTTAGTAGTTAAATAACATATAGTTTAATTAATAATGTAATAAATTATTTTATATGCATTATTTATTAATAGGATTTAGGGTATGATAATTTGTAGGATTAATTTTATCACACATTATATTAGATAACATATTATTTATTTTATTATTTAAATTAGTCTAATATTAGTAGTTTAGTAATTGCATATAAAATAATGTTAGTTGTTAATTACGTTATATTATTTTAATTAGTTTAATATTTGTAGTTTAGTAATTACATTTTATTTGACAAATCATAATCAGCCTTTTCGTGTCACTTTTTAAGACAATAGTTGCGCGATTATTTGCCATACAATATTGTTTGATGGACATTTGTACATCCTGCTTGCTTTCAAATTGCTGGTCCTTATAAAGCTCTTGACCCATTTCCCAATTTGGTACTTGTGCCCCCTGCATGTCATCACACTCTTGATCGGGGTGTGCCCAGTTAATGTTTGTGTAATGTGGTATTTGCGACCAAAATGGAACATTATCCTCTCCTGTTTAACACACGTTTCGAATATTGTTAATACATAAATTATGTAATAAAAGTCTATCAGTAAACTACCTTAAAACTCAAACGGTAAACTAAGCAACCAACCTGCAGCAGGTGGTGGGTCATGCGCACCAACAATACCCGGTGATGGAACCGATTCAACCAAAGCAGTGGACGTTTCAAACTCAAAATCACCATCAACGTCTGTATCCGAAGAGTCACTGTCCCTGGGACTAGACCTTCATCAACCTCCTCCTCCGAACTATCAGTATCCGGCCATGTCGGATCATACTCATCGCCTCGAATCACATCTAAGGGTTGTGTTATTGGGGGTGATGGTCGTGGGGGTGACACATTGATATCTTCGGGATTTTCTTCCTGCTCCCTATTAATGTCTATCGAGTAACTGGTAGGGATAAAATTTTGAGTGCTTGCCTCTCCACCGGTGTTTAGTTCCGCATATAACTCGATGTATGAGGATTCTCCATGCTGTCGAAATGCATCAACCACTAGTGACACATCTTCATCCTCAACCACATTCACAGCAACCCATTGCACGGGGTTACCAGAAACACATCTTGCAATCAGTCGAGACAGTGATTGACCTCGTTGTAATCTCAACTTCTTGTATATTAGTTTCTTGAGCTCAGTATATTTGCAACGCGGGCTCATGCGGAAGATCTTCGTATCTCCTTCAAACACTTGACAGCTCGGTCCAAAATATCTTCTTCCATTGTAATATAAAAGGCATATTACATCATTGTTATTCTCATTCATTTTGAACTGAAATACAAAAACTTCACAATCAAAAATAGAAAGTTCCTTTTATGTAAACCGACGAGAATGACTTTTTTTGGAGAGGAAGTGGGGTGTTTAAATAAACATGAGTTCGCTGCCTGGGCCAGCGAACTGTTACTGTCGGCATGTAGTTCGCTTACCAAGGCAGCGAACTTGTGGGGTACTGCCACGTTGCACTGAGTTCGCGTTGGTGTCAGGCGAACTTGCGGGGGACTGCCACGTGGCACTGATTTCGCGCTTGTGTCAGGCGAACTAGGTAGGATGCTTCCACTTGGCACCTAGTTCGCCTGGGTGGTAAGCGAACTCCACCTTTCTGTCAGCATTAAATGCTGCCTAGTTCATTGCTGACGCCAGCGAACTTGTCAACCACCAAATGGCTGACACATCAGCCCACCGAGTTCGCTGCTGACGGGGGCGAACTAGCTTGCGTGGCACTATGGGAAATATGTGCCGTTGCGTGGCATTCCGGTAATAAAGATTGGGAACAGTGGCACAATGGTCACTGTTCCAATATGGTACGCACGGGGTTAGAGTTGTATATTGACAAGGTGTTTGGTTGATGGATTCTTAGAATATAGCTATGCATCTTAATGCATCATTTTTGGATTTCCTTGTTTGGTTGAGATTTTTAAAAAAATTTAGTTATGCATCCATTTTGCCTAGCCATCTACTTTTGTGTGAACAATTGAGGGAAAAAATACTATTGAAAATACATCTTCCAAGGTGATATTTTCAAGTTGCCTAGGCTAATGGTATTTTCAAATTGTGTGGATGCCAAAAATACCCTCTTCTATTAGACAATAGTGTTTGCTACAAGGGTTATTTTATAATTTGGAGTTATTTCTCTATCTATATTTTACCTCAAATTAAACATAGACTTTATAAATCTTACCTAATTTTCCCGGTAAATTTTTTTCTAACCAAACAACTTTTTTTATATTTCCTACCAAACTCACTTTTCAACCATTTCCCTATCAATTACATTTCTCTAGTATTCAAAAAATTTCTCCTCAACCAAACGCCCCCGAGAGAGTATATTGGATTAGAATTTAAAAAAAAAATTGAGATAATCTTTTATAGATTTTAAAAGACTATTTAAAATTGGAGGGACTTTAAAGATTTTTTTAAAAGATTTTTTTTACCATCAAGATTTCATAATTTCATAAGATTGAATTTTTAAAATTTTTAACAGAATTTATAAAATTTGAAAGGACAATATAGATTTATAAAAATTTTAAAAATCACATGAATTTTTAACAAACATTTAAATTTGATTCCACAAAACTTTTCAAGATTTACTCAATAACACCTCATTTGATATATTTTATCTCTCACAAACACAGTTCAAATTTGTAATGATGATATTATAAGAGCATTTAAACTCAGAATTTTTTGGGTTTGTAATTTAATATAAAAAAATAAATAAATATTTGATTTTTGATTTAAATTCCAAAATTTAATTTTTTTAATTTTAATATAAAAAATAAAGATTTGGTTTGTGATTTAAATAAATAAATAAAAAAACTAAAAAACTAGTATTAATAAAGAAAACAAAATAAATATTTGATTTGTGATTTAAACTCAAAAATCAATTTGAGAAATCTGTATTAATAAAGGAAATAATGGAATAAATATTCTAAATTTATAAGGAAGAATGATTTTATTTTTGAAAACCACTCAAATGCTATAAGCTTCCAACGAATCCAGCCAAAAAGACTCAGCCATTGTTTCGTATCAGAGACGTTTCCAAACTTTAGAGTTCAGGATTCGATTTCTGATTTGGTTTTCTTTTCTTATACCCATTAGTCCCTTTTTTTTTTAAATGTATTTACTTTTTTCTTTCTCTTAGGCATACATAATTTAAATGGCTTTAAAGAAAAAAGTCATAAAACAGAAGGATGTAACTTACGATACGGTTCGATAAAAGTCATAAAAAGTTATATATTTTTAATTTTTTTATTATATTTTTGTATCTTACGACTCAATATGATTTACGATACGAAAAATCGGCCAAACGATACACGATACGTATTGCGATTCAATAATCTTGTGCACTGTTTTTTTTCAAACACTTGGTAGAAAGTATATATTTTAATATAACATTAAGTATCCTTATTTATAGATGAACTAATCCACTTTGGTGCCATTTTTATCGTACAATTGTTGCAAATTTGAATTATGTTTGTGAGAGATAAAATATGTCAAATGAAATGTCATTGCGTAGATATCGAAAAGTTATGTGGAACAAAAAATATTACATGTTTCGGATACCTGAGTCAAAAGTTATGGTTTTTTAAAGTTTTACGGTTAAACTGTTAATTTTTTGTGTCACGTGTCAACATCAGAGGCGTGAATGCCTTGTGAGTTATGCCTAACTTAGGCGTGAATGGTCACACCCAATTTGGGTGTGAATGAGAGCAATATATTCATAATTAGATTCAAAACAACAACTTATTGATAATTATTTATTAAAAAAGCAATATTTTATTTTTTTTGCTTGTTTTTTGATTTTAAAATGTTATACTTATATAAAATGTTTTAGGTCTATAGCCTATTGTGCTAGCTCTATGTAAGTACAAATTACAAGTGTAAAAGGACTTGTTTTTAAAAAATAAAAAGTTTGATCTATGCCTCTTAGTCCGTTTACGTTTATTAGGAATTCAATATTTAAAACAATATTACCTGCTTATCTGTAGGCATATATACCAAGCCTTGTAAGAGAAATCATATTACCCGCTTTCTAATGTTTTTTTAAGGGCTCATTTGGTGGACATGATAGGATAAGAATGATTAGGATAAGAGAGTTAGATAAGGGTAGGATATGATATCGGGTTGATAAACCGATATCATATCCTGAGTTTGATGAGCACCTAATTAGCAATCTGATAAGATTATGTTATCCTATTGTAAGAACTCACGCCGTTAATTAAGGAGATTAATTAATTAAATATGTGAAATTAGGAATAAATAGGCATGCTTGGCCCAAAACCCTAGGCCATACATTCAAAATACATGGCTTGGTGGCTGACCAGCTCTTCCTTGCACTGTTCCATTGTCTCTTCTTCATTTCTTGAGCCTTGAGGTCATTTCTTCCATGTAATTTCCACCTAAACACTTGTGGTGAGTGAGAGTAAGCATTGGGAGTGTGTTGGTGACCTTGTTTCTGAGTGTTGGTGGTTGTGTTGTATTTGTGAGGGGCTGAGTTAGTGGTTGTAGTGTTGGAGCCTTTGTCTTGGTTGTTGTAGCTCCAAGTGCTAATCTTTGGGAAGAAAAACCAAGTCTTATGCACCATTTTCGTGCACCCTTTGTGTCAGCACCTTGAAGCTGACTTGTGAGCTCCAAGAGCCATTTGATTGTTGTTAGAACCTTGGGTAAGTGTTACCAACCTTTGATCATGAGTCTTAATGGTTAAAAGAGGTGTCTTGGCATGTTTAATGAGTTAAACAAGTATGTAATCTGCATATGAACTTAAAAGAGGTTAAAAATGCATGCTTTAACGTTGGAATGGGTTAAAAGCCCAACCTTTGGAGTGATATCTTGAGAAATACAGAAACTGCATTCTGTCATGAAATATCCGAATATGGATATCTGGATATTGATATTCGGATATGATACCCGGATATGGGGTTCTTAATATTCGGATATTGATATCCGGATATTGCCAGTTAGATATCCGGATATTGATATCCGGATATGCACCCGACAAATATCCAGATATTCTGGGTTTTCGAAGAACAATAGTTTTCTGTTCATACAGAACAAGTGTTATGGGTTTGTGGACCCTAGTTTGAGGAAGTTGAACTTCTGTAATAATTATCTAAGTCAGAATCTAAGTGATTAAGGGCTTGTGGCTTTGTGAGAAGCCTAAAGACATGAAACGTAAAGGAAAGATGTTGTCTTTTTTTTTGGGTGAAAAGGTGTTGTCTTTATGTTGTATGCTTGTAGAGCATGATTATTGATATGTTAACTGATCCATAACAGATTGTGATTCTGCTGTGTTTGGACTTTGAGCTTGTGTGGACTCTTAACATTGGATAGTTAGCTTAAGAGGTAAGCTTTGGTGTCCTCGGTTTAGCCATTGTTGGTTCCACCATGTCCCGTGTGGGGATGGTTATATGCATGTTGTGTTACATGCTTTGATATTTTGAAATACTTTTGAGCTGATATGTGCAATGGCTTATAATATGTATGTGTTGTTTCCACTTAGCCGGTAAGCCTGAGTATGTGGCATCATACAAGATGGTGAGGCTGTGGGTGGGTGCAAGTGGCGTCTTGCATTATGTGTGGGTAATAGACGTATTCCTGCATTTCTCTGATCAGTAGAATAGTATTGACACACATGACATGATTATCTGCTGCATTGCACTGTTTTGGAAATTATATTGTTAAACTGCTTTTGGAACTTATATTTCACATGTAAGTGAGCTTGGGGTGGAAGATCCTTGAGGACCTCAGGTAACATGGGGCTGAGGCCTCTAGCGGCAGGAGACCGAAGCTTAGCTGATATTGATGTTATATGCCGACATGTTTGGATGCTGGATTACATCTGCTGATGTTATGCTTTTAGCTTGTTATTACTATGTTGTTGTTGTTGAGACTTCTGTTGGGCTTTGTTGCCTTATTAGGGTGAGCATGGGGTTTGTCCATGCCGCTTTGATGTTAGTACATTTTAGCTTGAGTTGTATAAACTATCAGGGTTGTCCGGTCTACGTGTTGTAGTTCCATGACTAGAGACGTACTTATGTTATTTAATTAATGAGGTATTTTAGTTAGCTGTCTTTTGCAATTTACATACAGGCAATGTTTTGAAAATGATTAAGTAATCAAGTTGGTAATGAATAATGACATCATACTTGAAAAGAAAAAGATATTCCACATTTTTGATTAAGCGCAGCTTAATACATTTTTATGATAACATACCAGATATATACGGGGTGTTACACCTATCATGTGTTTGAGGAGAACCTGATATCATCAGGATATGATATAAATAGACTAAAATACCTTTTTTAACATAATGTCATATAATTTATCAAAAATTAATTTTTAAGTTTTTTAAATTTATTTATACGATTCAAACAACTATAATTTTAAACAAAATATTTTTAATTAAATTTTTTATCTGGATATCATATGTACCATTATTCAAAAATCATGTTTCATGTTTCATTCAAAAAAAAAAATTCATTCAATTCAAAAAGGTATATCGATTGATTGTGCTTTCATTCGCTAAGTAGAAACTTTGATCTACAGGTAAATACAACTTATAATTTGGGGTGTAGAAGGAAAAACAAAAAACAAAATATAATGTAATAAATACAAATATATTGGGTAGCGTGGGGATATATTGGATATTCTATATTTGCATCCTATCCTATTGAATCCTAACTCTGTTCCCCCTCATAGGATAAGAAATCATGTATTGGATAGGATAAAATGAGACAGTAGGATAAACTAATCATATCCTATTGACCCACCAAACAAAAGATAAAAGTAGGATATGATAAGCTATCTTATCATATCTTCTTTATCAGGTGCTCCAAACAGGCCCTAAAGGTTTAAGTTTGTTCTATTTTACTAGATATAATAGGTTAAGTCTGACTTGATATAGGCTGGGACATAGGCCCAAATAGATCGTCCAACCTATTTACACCCCTATATACACCAAATGCAGTGAGAACACGGGTTGAGTTATAATTTATGATATAAATATGGAATCTTATAATTGCTAAACCATTATATAATTACATAAAAAAACACTAAGTTGTAATTTAGAGATGTTGTAATTATGTGTACGGATGTAAATGAGTTGGGTCGAGCCAAGCTTTAGCTTAAACGAGCCAAATTTATAGAAAACATTTTGAGCTTGACTTGACCCATTAGCCTGATACGAGCTAAATTTTAGGCTTGAATTGGCTTGTTTATGAAAATTCTAAGGCTTGACTTGATTCATTTATAAATATAAAATGTATTTTTTCAAAACTCACATAATGTCTAAATTGATGTAATTTCAACAAGTTGCTTGACCCATTTATACACCTAATTATGTTGGAATGAATTATACTAAAAAGGAAAAACATTATAACATCATATAATATTACATATTATAGGAAACACTCTTTCAAATTACAATTTATCATATTTAGTTTCATACTTTATTAAATAACCTCTCTTAACTCTCTTTTTTCCTAAGTCAATTAATTCCCTTGTGTTTTGGTTTTTACTTTTTAGTGGAAAACTATTCTATGAACTATGCCTTCGAATGAGACCATGGTAAGTGAAAAGTATAAAATAGAACTAAATAAACAGTAAAATTACATTTACATTACGTATTATAGTGAAATAACAAACTCTTTAAATTAATGTAAAATAGTTCAATAAATAAAACAAATTAACTTATTTCAACCTTTGAAAAGTTTCTTTAAACACAATGTTTGTTGTAGTATTGGCAACTATGCCATGATCGTCCGTATGAGAAGCTTTAATCCTTTTTTACTTTTACTTTAACCATAAGTAAAAGTTGGTTTAGGAAGATAAATTCTTACATGAGATAAAGTCTGGCCTTGACTCTTGTTTATTGTCATGGCAAAGCAAACAACCAATGAAAATTGTCTGTGTTCAAACTTTATAGGGAAGGTGTAATTAGAAGGACTCAAACTCATCTTTGGAATTAACACGATATCACCTATGTTATTGCCTGAAAGAATTTTTCCTTCAACAACATGTTAACCTAGTTTTGTAATAAGCAATCTTGTCCCATTGCACAACCCTCTTGATTGATCTATATTCCTCAAGAGCATGATAGACACTCCCTTTTTTTGAACATCAATTTATGGTTAGGAAGATCATTTCCAGAAAAAGTGTTAAGTATTTCTGTAGGAAATGCTTAATAGCGGATATTATCTGAACTAAGATAAACCTTCTCTTCACTTGATATTATTGACATTAAGCACTCATTTAACATGCATACATCCGATAATGTTAGTGCTAAGATAACACGTTCTTGGAAGAAAGACATATTATCCATATTTTTTTGAAAAGATTTGGATACCAAATTCTACTAAATTTAATAGCGGATCATTGGAATCATTGGACAATATTTCATCTGGGACTTTTATGATAGATAATCCATCAACATTGTCACAAACATTGCCATCACCAACATCAAGAAGCCATTCAGAGAACATTTTAATCTCTATGACATCATTATTAGAATCTTGTGAATGGAGTCACAAGTTTTTTTATCAAGGTCAACATTTGACAATATTGCCATACATTTGAAGAATTGATTGTTGCATGTACAATTTCTTGCCGTTCTCCATAAGGAATAAAGTGCAAGATGTGTCTGAAATTACCTCTACGAACAACGACCTTCCCACCCATAATTCTTTTCACTCGAGCAAACTGAATAATGATGACCGTCGGGTTGGTTGATTTTTCATTATGATATTTAATATCCTCTTTTGCGTAGCTCTCCCATAAACAACATTCAAGTCTTGTACCTTTTAAGATACAAAGAACAAAAGCAGTTCAACGTATAAATTTATAAACACACCAACGTTGATATTATCCCATCCCTATAAATATCAAAAACACCTGAGATTATCCAGCTCTATGACTATCATCTTAGTCCTCTTTCCATATACCATGTGTTCCTTGGAATCGTTGATTCCTCATAGAAATTCAATAACATCTACAAATATTAATTTTTGTTAGTTGTCATAGATGACTAATAATGTGTTGAAGAAATGGAAGACGTTACCAATTAAACACACAATGTCATTAGGATACTTTTCAACATCATTGAATTCCATGAATGAAAAACCTTTGATAGGAAGGTTGGCATCGACACTTGGCGTCACAACAGTTCTTAGATAAAAAGTAAGCATGTACTTATATTGCGTTGGCTTAAATTTCGTAGAATTAAGACCAACACCAAAATTTTGTATGACATACATTCCACCCTCCGCTAGTTGATCTCTTATCCTCAGGGAACCCCGTACAGTCCCCTGAAGCTTACCACCCCGTTGTTACAAAAAAGAGGACCCATGAGCAATGTTTAGTAGTTGTACGAATTAAAAAAAAAAAAACTGCAAGAAAAAAATGCAAAACAAAACTCATATGTTCATCTATTAAAATCATCTGGACATTGTCTCCATATTGGATCGATAAAAGTTGGGCTACCTCCAGAGTCTGATAACCCTAACTTTGATCCTCCATTGCTCTTTCAATCGTGTCAGATCACGGATGAGATCAAATCTCATAACCATTTCAGCAGATATCGAAACACAAAGTTTGGCCAGCGAACAGATGGATGTATCCTATTTAATGAGTTAGCCGAGTTAGCAAATTGGGCTTATGATACGGGCTTGACTCATCATATGGATGTTTCTTTTTTTTTTCATGTAATTTTCGTTTTGCATTTAGTTTCAGTTTTTCATTTAGCTTCCCTTAGGCTGCGCATGACAATCATTCTGATTCCTGGCACTGTTTCTGAAAATAAATAATTCTTTTCTATTTCTGTGCCTTGGAACAATTCTGAGCATCAGAATTACGTTTGTTAACATATTTTATTTTTATTCTGAGAATCAGAATTACGTTTGATAACACAATTTATTTTTATTCCGAGAATCCGGAAAACATTTTGGGGCATTTCGTGTTGGAGAGTGAAATTAACGAAGAAAGTTCTGAGTTTTGCATAAATTTGAACTCGCTGTTATCTTTGTCGTCATTGCCTCGTCTACATTTATGTTTACTGATTGAGATGTATTCAATTCATGAAAGTAGCTTTCTTTTTTATTCATAATTTAACTTGCCCTAACTCATTTTTCACTTCTTCTGATTTGATTATTGTGGATCTCGATAATTTGCCTTAAATCCGTTAGCTACTACTTCTCAGAGATCTCCTTTATTTAAGATTAGGTCCATTCATTTTTTTTTCTTTCTGAAATTGCATATGCACTCTGTTGTTACCCGCAAAAATTTGTTATTTTTCCCCTTGGCATTTAAACTGATTTGTTAAGTAATGTTTATTCTTTAATGGCATCTACACCAAAAAGGCGAAAGAGAGACGGAAGGAGACGATTCCGCGGTGAAGGAGGGTGGTGGTATGGTGATATGTTGAAGGCTTGTGATGGTTTGGTGTTGTTGTGTGAGGGGAGGGAGAGAGAGGGGGAAAACTGATTCTATTTTTGTGCCAGGAATGAGAAAAGCAGAAAGTTTTTGATTCTTTTTTTAGTTTCCCAGCACAAAAATTAAACCGGTTCATCTGGGGAACAAAAAAATAAACCGGTTTTAACAAACGAGTTTCTCATCCATTTTTATTCTCAGGAACAGAAATTGAAAAAAAACTCATTCTGGAAAGGTTGTCATGCACACCCTTAGTCATTTAGTTTTTGTTTCTCATTTAGTTTTAGTTTTTCATTTAATTTTTGTTTTTCATGTAGTTTTTGTTTTAATTTAGTTTACGTTTTTTCATTTAGTTCTCATTTCTCATTTAGCTTCTTTTAGTCATTTAGTTTCCATTTTTCATTCACTTTTTGTTTTTATGTACTTTATGTTTACATTTAGTTTATATTTTTCATTTAATTCCCATTCAGGGTATACATTATTATTATGATTTTAGCCTATCTTGGCATGGAAAATTTCTAGGGTATACATTATTATTGCTATTTCTCATTTAGTTTCTATTTCTCAATTAATTATCATTTTTCATGTAATTTTCGTTTTCATTTAGCTAACGTTTTTAATTTAGTTCCCATTAAGGATATATACTATTATTTTTTATTAATTTATGATTACTATTGTTATTTACCGGTTAAGTGTGAAAAGAAATATGGTTCATGGGATTTAAAGCAAACACATGACAATTCCATTTCTCAATTAATTTTCTTTTTTATGTAATTTTTGTTTTCATTTATTTTAGATTTTCCGTTTAGTTCCTATTAAGGGTATATACTATTATTTTTTTATTAATTTATTACTATTACTATTATTATTATTATTATTATTATTATTATCCGGTTAAGTGTGAAAATAAGTCTAGCTCATGGGGTTTAAAGGAGACACATGACATTTCCGTTTCTCAATTAATTTTTATTTTTCATGTAGTTTTCGTTTTTATTCAGTTTATGTTTTTCATTTAGTTCCTATTAAGGGTATATACTATTATTTTTTATTTTTATTACCCGGTTAAGTGTGAAAATAAATTTGGTTCATGGGGTTTAAAGTAGACACATGACATTTCTATTTCTCACTTAATTTTCATTTTTCGTGTAATTTTCGTTTTCATTTAGTTTATGTTTTTCATTTAGTTCCCATTAAGGGTATATACTATTATTTTTTATTAATTTATTATTATTGTTATTAACCGGCTAAGTGTGAAAATTAATCTGGTTCTTGAGATTTAAATCAGACACATGACATTCTCAATTAATTTTCATTTTTCATGTAATTTCTATTTTCATTTAGTTTATTTTTTTCATTTAGTTCACATTAAGGGTATATAGTATTATTATTTTTTATTGATTTATTATTGTTATTGTTATTAACTGGTTAAGTGTTAAAAAGAATTTGGATTATTTACCAAAAAAAAAAAAGAATTTGGATCATGGGGTTTGAAGTAGGGGTATTCATCAACCGATCCAAACCGATTCAAACCGTGGTGACTGAATTGAAAAATCGATAACCGAATAAACCGAAAAATCAAAAACCGAAAAAAAAGCCGCGACTTTTAATTGGATTGGATCGATTTTCGGATAGGTTGATGAAAACCGATCCAATTCAAACCGATCCAATATATTAATTTCCCTCTACTTACTTGGGTCTTTCCTCAATCATAATCCAAATATTTCTAAACCCAAGACCCATTAACCCATCAACTAAATCCAAGAAAAAACTAAGTCATCTCATCAACGAAATTTCATTTGTGTAGAGCTTCATATCTCATTATAAAAAAAATATATTATTGTTTACTGATGCTTTTGTATTTCAAAAAAATATATTTACAAAGCCAAAATATACTAAAGATTTTATTTTCAAAATAATCATAAAACAAATTTTAGGATTTTCAAAAAATCAAAAACTGATCTAATCCAAACCAAAAGAATCAGATCGGATGATTTTTGATTCCAAAACTAGTCCAATCCAGATCGCGAAAACCCCTAGTTTGAAATAGACAAGTGATATTTTTTATTAATTTATTATTATTATTGTTAATATCTGGTTAGATGAAAAAGGAATCTAGTTCATGGGGGTTTAAAACAGACATGTGGCATTTTCGTTTCTCAATTAATTTTCATTTTTCACGTAGTTCCATTTTCATTTAATTTAAGTTTATCATTTAGTTCCCATTAAGGGTATAATTTTCTTTTTTATTTAGTTTACATTTTCCATTTAGTTCCCATTAAAATGTTTTTTTTTTTGGAGATACAATTCCTATTAAAATGTTATTTTTCGGTGAAGTGTGTAAAGGAATCTAGTTCTTGGGATTCAAAGCAGACACGTGGCATTTTCGTTTCTCAATTAATTTTTTTTGTCATGTAGTTTCCATTTTGATTTCGTTTAAGTTTTTTCCTTTAGTTCCTATTAAGAGTATATACTATTATCTTTATTAATTTATTATTATTGTTGTTTTTAATTGGTTAAGTGTGAAAATGAATCTGGTTCATGGGGTTTAAAGCAGACACGTGTCATTTCTGTTTCTCAATTGATTTTCATTTTTCATGTAATTTTCTTTTCATTTAGTATATGTTTTTCATTTAGTTTCCAGTATATACTATTATTATTTTATTAATTTATTATTATTATTGTTATTAACTGGTTAAGTGTGAAATGAATTCTGGTTCATGGGGTCTGAACTAGGGGTGTTAACGGACCGAGTCGAGCCGGACTTTGATCTTAACGGGCCAAGTCTGTATTTAAACGTGTCCGACTGGCCTTAGTCTGTTACCTGTCACGAATATAATATTGGTCAGTGGCCTGATTTATTTACAAAAAAATAAAAGTCTGTGTGAAGCTTGTCTTAGCCTGTTAGCATGTTAAAGAATAAAAATAAGAGAACAGAATTCCACAAAAAATCAATTTCCAAATAGAAACCTTAGCTTCCAATTTGCAGCAATAATTTACAAAGTCTACAATAAATAAATAAAAAATTAAGTGTGAAAGTAAATCTGGTTCATGGGGTTTAAAGTAGACACATGACATTTCTGTTTCTCAATTAATTTTCATTTTTCGTGTAATTTTCGTTTTCATTTAGTTTATGTTTTTCATTTAGTTCCCATTAAGGGTATATACTATTATTTTTTATTAATTTATTATTATTATTGTTATTAACCGGCTAAGTGTGAAAATTAACCTGGTTCTTGATATTTAAATCAGACACATGACATTCTCAATTAATTTTCATTTTTCATGTAATTTCTATTTTCATTTAGTTTATGTTTTTCATTTAGTTCACATTAAGGGTATATACTATTATTATTTTTTATTGATTTATTATTGTTATTGTTATTAACTGGTTAAGTATTAAAAAGAATTTGGATCATGGGGTTTGAAGTAGGGGTATTCATCAACCGATCCAAACCGATTCAAACCGTGGTGACTGAATTGAAAAAACGATAACCGAATAAACTGAAAACTCGAAAACCGAAATAAACTGGACCGGTGTGTACAGCGGGGATGCTGTATTCCCAGTGGGGGAGGATGTAATGTCCCACATCGGTTGGAAAGGAGAACAAAGCATGCCATATATATGGGTGTGGAAACCTTTCCTAGTGGAGGCCTTTTGGGGTAACCCCAGAACGTAAAACCGTGAGTCCCGGAAGGGGGAAAAGCGGACAATATCTGCTATAGGGATTGAGGTTGTTTCAAATGGTATCAGAGCCTGGTCCTGGATCGGTGTGTACAACGGGGACGCTGTATTCCCAGTGGGGGAGGATGTAATGTCCCACATCGGTTGGAAAGGAGAACAAAGCATGCCATATATATGGGTGTGGAAACCTTTCCTAGTGGAGGCCTTTTGGGGTAACCCCAGAACGTAAAACCGTGAGTCCCGGAAGGGAGCAAAGCGGACAATATCTGCTATAGGGATTGAGGCTGTTACATGTGTAAAGGAATCTAGTTCTTGGGATTCAAAGCAGACACGTGGCATTTTCGTTTCTCAATTAATTTTTGTTTTTCATGTATTTTCCATTTTGATTTCGTTTAAGTTTTTTCCTTTAGTTCCTATTAAGAGTATATACTATTATCTTTATTAATTTATTATTGTTGTTGTTTTTAATTGGTTAAGTGTGAAAATGAATCTGGTTCACGGGGTTTATAGCAGACACGTGGCATTTCTGTTTCTCAATTGATTTTCATTTTTCATGTAATTTTCTTTTCATTTAGTATATGTTTTTCATTTAGTTTCAAGTATATACTATTATTATTTTATTAATTTATTATTATTATTGTTATTAACTGGTTAAGTGTGAAATGAATTCTGGTTCATGGGATCTGAACTAGGGGTGTTAACGGGCCGGGCCGAGCCGAACTTTGATTTTAATGGGCCAAGTCTGTATTTAAACGTGTCCGATTGGCCTTAGCCTGTTACACGAATATAATATTGGCCGGTGGCCTGGTTTATTTACAAAAAATAAAAGCTTGTGTGAAGCTTGTCTTAGCCTGTTAGCAAGTTAAAGAATAAAAATAAGAGAACAGAATTCCACAAAAAATCAATTTCGTGATAGAAACCTTAGCTTCCAATTTACAGTAATAATTTACAAAGTCTACAATAAATAAATAAAAAATTAAAGAGAGAGAAGGTAGATAACACGTTATATTATCTTAGCCCATTATAAAAAAAATGCCAACAAAAATAATAAAAAAAAGTAAATTGACACAAACAAGCGGTGCACAGTGGAACGAATGAGTTTTTGTTGGTTTGTTTGTGTGAAGGAGGATGAAGGATAATATAGAACAACACTAGTAATTCCATAAATATACATAAATTCAATATATATCCAAATAACATAATATAGAACAAATCATTCAAAAAGTCAATTAAACCAATAAAATGGGGTGAAATAAATTGATGAGAGAGAGTTATTGCAAGTGGTATAAAAAATATAAATAAATATTTATATACTAGGCTAGCCTAGGAGGCTCTAAGGCCGAGCTTCTGAATTAGAGCCTGAGTCCTTTTTATTAAACGAGCTTTTATACAAGTTCAAACCTAGTTCCAACACGAGCTTTTATTAAACGAGCTCAGACCTTTACGAGCCGAGGCAAAGGCCCCTGGCTCGTTTACCATCCTATCTGAAGCATACATATGACATTTTTTTATTAATTTATTTATTATCCGGTTACGTGGGAAAAGGAATCTAGTTCATGAGCTTTAAAGTAGATACATGACATTTTTGTTTCTCAATTAATTTTCATTTTTATAGTTTGCGTTTTTTCATTTAATTTGCATTAAGGGTATAATTTCAGTTTTCATTTAATTTACCTTTTTTTATTTAGTTCTTATTAAGGGTATATACTATTATTTTTTTGGGAAAAATTACTCTTATGTTACATGTGGTAAATTTCTCTCCTACACACCATTCGATAATTGTGCCACCTTTTTTTCTGTTATTTTTAGATGGTGGGCCCCACAAGTTTATTTCTATAACATGAGATAACTCATCTACTTTGACATGAGATTAATAAAATTCTATTTTTTTATTGATTTATTATTATTATTATTATTGTCAGTAACTAGTTAAGTGTGAAAAATAATCTAATTCATTACACGTGACATTTTTGTCCTATAGTGTCTTCTCTCTTCTAATTATATATGGGTTTTATAATTCTCATTCAACATGAGAATTATAATTTTTCTACACACCCTTCGATTTCTGCTGACATGGGTCTTACATATAATTTTTTCTAACACATGGGTCCCACATGCTTTTTATCTCTACAACATGAGATTTCAATTCTCCTTCAACATGAGAATTATTATAAAACTCATTATATATATAGATATAGATGTTAATGTTTCCGTCAAATTTAACGTCCTTGGAGCATGTGAGCTCCAAGTGGCAAATTTCTTCTTCCCAAACACCATTGTTGCACCCTAAATTCGATTGTTGAAGCAAACTTAGTTGAGCAATAGAAGGAAAATTCCACCGTGAATTTATATTTTTATTGCCAACATGGTGTGTGTGAGTAGATAATATGGATTATAACAAGTCTAAAATATATTTTCTACAATTTTAATTATTATTGTTGTTAACTTATTTCTTTTATTTTGGAAATAGCTATGAAATAAAAAATTTACAATATTATTCATCTAAATTTAATATTTTGTTTAAGGGATAAGATAATATAAATATATCCATCATAGATTTGAAAAAATGTTTACATTTTTATAATTTGAGGATTTAAAAACTTAAGTATAGCCATCTTATTTCTCTTAGGTCCTTAAAAAAATTGTCCTTTTTTGTAGGGTAAATATTGTGTTGAATTTTACCTAAAGTGTATGAATTCCTTAGAATGGTTCTTTATTCTTCGCTACTCTGTCACGCTGAAGTTGAGTTTTGATTTTGTGAAAGTCATTAAATCAAAAAAGATCAAATGTGTCACATGTTTACAAATCAGAGTCGTTGATCTTTTTTGATCTAATGACTCTCATATAAGATGTTAAATTTCAAATTTGACATTAGTATCAAATGATCCTATCTCTTGATTTTGACAAGGTTTATTATATTTTCATGGGACACGCCACTTCTTGCAATTTACAAAGAATAACTTGGCCCTAACTATTTTCAATCATTCGTACTTCAGAGTTCAGCAATTATTAGCATGCGGTTGGTTGTTTAAGGGTACCCTTCAAGATGGACATGCCTTAATGTAGTCTTCAAGAGCCAAACGGAAGATAACGAAGGATAAAGACTAAGAATAAATAATATAAAATGTTATGAATAGTAAGCAATATGTAAGCATATATTTGGATATGATGAGAGATATAAGCTGTGTCCTACTCCTACCTATCATTTAAAGATATGATCTCCACATAAAGATTCTTGAGCGAGTCATTTGGTTCACCCTTTAAGGTTTGAGACACGAGATAAATTATAAGTAGCCATAATTGATTGAAAATTTGATTTATAAATATTCATGGTCTATCCAGATTACCAAAAGGCATGGATTATGTAAAAACATTGGACCAAAATCCGAGAAGATCCGGAAGCTATTTTTTTTTCTTCAAATTATTATTATTATTATTATTGAAGCACTCATAGTCCTTGGCTTTCTTGTTTGAAGG
Organism: Gastrolobium villosum; assembly: GCA_032173675.1. Lineage (NCBI taxonomy): Eukaryota > Viridiplantae > Streptophyta > Magnoliopsida > Fabales > Fabaceae > Gastrolobium > Gastrolobium villosum. The sequence goes on along the minus strand of JAVKPL010015037.1, from coordinate 13,733 downwards.
AAATTTCAAGGGACTGTAATTATGCTGTTGATCCATGTAAAGCAACATAAATAGTCAATTTCATTTTTGTCTGTAAGGTACAACATTCCATTTTTCATACTCAGCCTTGCCTCCAAAATCTAGATTTTCACATTGGCATATCCTAAAAGGAATAAGATATTATGCGTAACTTTCTTTTTATTCCTATTATTTTTCAAATCGTTAGATCAGAATCTTAATTAATTTTCACTATTTTTCTATTTTCTTAAGATTCTGATCTAATGGTTTTAGAAATGAGTAAGTAGAGTAGACATGAAAAATAAAATAAGCATAATATCCTTTCTTACTCTTAAAATATTTGCAAGGAATAATCACACAGAATTGTAAAACAGAAAAGAATGAACACACGGATTTATTATGGTTCATCCAATATGGGCTTAACTTTTTATGTATTTCACCAATAAGAGTCTTCCTCTTAATGCGAAATATGAGTCGTATCCAAAATAGACTTCAATCTTGTTGGGGTTATGGCCCCAACAATTTCTTCTCTGTGCCTGCATAATTAATTGCTTGGGATTCAACATCCGGATCCGTTGATACCAAACATGCATCCCTGATGTCTGGGGCGTCTGGGGCCCTGTTTATGTCATATATATTGCCAAATGAATAAAAAAATAAAGTTGCACCCAATAAGTGTCATAGCTTTTGGCATAATAATAAGCGCTACATCCTAACAAAGCTGTAAAGAACCTCGGACACTCCCACCCCTTTGAGCTGCTAGTTTTTGTAGTGGTGTATCTCAAGGTTTTTTGACAAAAGCTTTAATTTTATTTCAGAAGATGAATAAAAATGCTAGACTTTTCACACAATTGATGACTGAAAAAAGGTCCCCTCAAGCAGATACTGCAATTCATGGATCTTCCAGCTGACATTTGGAAAAACAGTTAAACAGAATACTCCCTCCCTAAAGCTATTGTTCTTCCCAAGTTTTAAATAATAAATAAGAAAAAGACTGTAAACATATTGGAAAGAAAGAGTAACATGATCAAATTGAGACCATCTATGTTTAAAACAAAAAAAAAAAAAAAAACAATCTCTTTGCAAAAATACATGAGTAAGCTGCGTATAATCAATCCTCACCCTTATCTTCGTATAGTCATTGCATGTAGGGTGTGTCCTTTAAGTTTAAGAGAAAAATGAGCACAAGGGTGGAAGGTCCCAGAGAAGTTCATTAGAGTCCTGAACAGTATCCATGTACTCATGCACACCATTAATTGCATAAAGTGAAGCTGATATTTGTCTTTCAACTTTCATCCTTTCAAATTCTGAAAGCTCCAACTCAGCTGCATAAGGCAAGCCATCATCAGGGTTTGGTATATCCAATGCTTGAGCAAAAGAAAAACGATCTAAAACAGGTTCACAACCCCATGAAAGATTGGACTTAGAACCTGACTCAGACTCATTCCTGAAATTACTCAAATCTGGTCTATAAGCATCATCATCAAATAGTTGAGAATTTTGAGTTGTTGTTGTCCCACTAGAAAGTGATTTGTTGTCATTGTTGTCATTATTGCTTGAACTAGTACTACTAGTGCTGCTAACATTGTGTGTGGTAGTTCTTGTAGCAGATGCAACAACATCTTCTTCTTGTTTGGTACCTTTTCTGTTGTTAAGAAGATTTTGAATCCGAAAAGCAAGAGGAGAATCCATAGATACATGAGTGGTGAAGTTGGTTCGAGTGTTGGATCCCCTTAGAAGACATGCAGCTTCATCATAAGCTCTTGCTGCTTCCTCTGCAGTTTCAAATGTGCCAAGCCACATTCTTATCTTTTGTGTTGTGTCTTTGATCTCAGCAACCCATCTCCCTGAAGGTCTTTGTCTTACCCCAACAAACTTGTTTGTGTTGTTACTATTGTTTGATCTCTTTCTCCCTTTGAATTTTCCTCCTTTTGATGATATGCTTGGTCTCAAATGTTGCTTTTGTTGCTGCTGGAATTTAATTTCCATTAGAAGTTGTTCAACAAAACGAGGGTGAGCCTCGAGTATTATAAAGCTGCTCCTTTGTGATCAAAAGATCTGGATTTGAATCCAGCAAATAACTTCTTTGCAAATATACGAGAGTAAGGTTGTGCGCCAATTCTTCAACAAAAATGTTGTAGAAACTTTCTTTAGCTCTCAGAAAGATAGTGGAAGGCTTTGTTCCTCAATTTTGATGTTGTTGCTTAGCAATTTGTGGGACTACATGTGTGTATATATATATATGGATGAAAAATGTTGCCAAGCTTTTCAATAAGTAAGCAAGTGGGCTTAATATATATATAATACAAGCATATCTCTTGAAATTTTTTAGTTGTTAATTCTTGTTTAAAATATTTGAAAATTATGCATGATGTAGACAAGTTACCATTCATATTCAATTTCTTCCCTGAGTTTCTTCAGAATGACCGCTATAGCTGTCTCATTTGTTGGCATTGCATTACTGACAGAGTCAAGTTTCAAGTATAGATGTAGGGATGAAAAAGAGAATCATAGGCTAAAAGAGTCAAGATTGGATTGAAATAATTATACATTGAGTAATTGAAATTTGTAACTTTTATTTGTCTGTAATTACTTTTATTGTCCAGAGTATAATTTTCGTAAGTCTATAGTTTTTATTACTCAATTTGTGATATATCTAACATAAAACTATAATATTTTTTTGAAAAATAATATATTATTTCTTTTTTTTTTAAAGGAAATAGAGAAGGCAACCCTGCCAATTTAACTTAATTTTGGTTGTACTTTTAATACTTTTGTCAGAAACATTATGTTCCTAAAGGGCTACTCTCTTTTCTCCCAACATATAAAGAACTAGAGAAATACTATCTACTCTCGGAAGTATATAGTATATTTTAAAAGAGTTTATAAACAAAAAAAACTTATAAATATAATATTCCCAACTATATTACAACTCTGCTTATCTTTTTATCCCTCTCCCCGTAAAAATATAAGTGATGGTTTCACATATATTAGGGAGGATATTATTCGTATCAAAGTTTTCTACTATTAACTTATTACCTATCTAATCACCATTAGATCAAAGAGAAAGAATGCTAAAAAAAATTTGAAAAAAGAGAAAATGTTGATACAATGATGATTAGATATGTAATGAGTTGGTAGTAGAAAATTTTGGTAGTAAGAATATCCCTCCTCAAAAAGTATATAAGACAATTGCTTATACCACCATTTTTTCCCTTTATTTTCTTTCTCTCTCTGTTTTGTTTTCGTCCATGGTTTCACATGACTCTGCATCATAGTATATGTGTTTGAAATTTCACTGTAACCAACGTGTTTTCAAAATAAAATAAAACAAGAAAATTATCCAAAAAAATAAAATAAAATACTAATTCTTCCTAACTTGTTAAATAGCTCAGATTTTAATTTGTTTCTTGCGGTTTATCATAAGATACAATATATTTGCAATTCTGTTATTATATACTAACTATTGTTTGACAACTATTAGATATTTAAAACCCCAACGCCTAAATAATCAAGTAGATTTGCATGCATATATTAATTCTAAAATATTAAAAAATCTAAATTGATAATAGTTAGTTGAGAAGCACTTAATGAAACACCACCAATTATCTATACACTGTACATGTGTGCAATATTGTTATTTTAAATTTTGGAAAAATGATGTAAGAAAAACCAATAACTATTTATTTATTTTTTAAAATCAATAATAATTTATTTAAGTAATAAGGAACATTTTATTCTTAGTTATAAGAATTTTAGGAATGAAAAAATGTTTTTGTTAAAGCCGTTTTTTATATATGGGTTTGACAATGCTGAAACAATTTAACTGGTTGAATTTTATAAAATAATTGAAAAAAAATTGACCAAAAAAAAATCTAGGCCATTTGATGGAGAAAAGACCCTATATCTATAAAAGGTCATTAAAAAAAAATACTTTTGTTGTCTACGTCAAATTTGAAAATGATCTAGAAGCCACGCTTAAGAAGATGGAATTACAAAACCACCTAGACAAAAGAGGAAAATATACTTCTACCAAAAAAAAAAAAAAGGAACAAATAAAATAAGAAGCTAGTCTTTGTCCCTCTTCCAATCTTCTTTTTTGCCTAGGTCAAGCAGTTGAAAATATGGTGTTGATTGCATGAATGGCCTCCACATGGAGGCTGCAAATGATCTTTGGAAGATACTTCCATAAACTAGGACGTAAAATACCATGCTTGGCAGGACCAAGTCATAGATCACCTCACCTACATGAATATATATATATATATATATATATATATATATATATATATATATATATATGGGCAAGTTATATTTACAAACTTTTTGATTTACAAACTCTTACAAACTACATTGTGTTCTCCCGGGAGAACATAGTGTAATTTGTAACAAAAATTCAAAAAAGTTTGTACACGGATCATTCCCTATATATATATATATGAGAGAGATGTGTGTCATCTGTGAATTTTTTATTGTGGTTCAGGACCATTGTGCTCTTTCCATTTAAATTTTGACACCTGGATTAAATTGTTTTCTTTTTTCTTTTTTCTTTCTTCTCTCTCAACTTTTTCTCATTTTCTTTCACTTCAGTCCCACCCAACATTTTTTGGTCCAGGTGCACGGTGCACACTAACTCCGCTCATAAAATTGTGTCATTTTAAGAAAGAAAGAGATAGATAAAGAATGAGAGAGAGAATTGACGAGTCTCATTTCTTTGTGAAAGTAAAATAACACAAGTTGTATCATTCGAAAGGATAAATATTTTTTTCATATATATATATATATATATATATATATATATATATTTGTTATGGACCTATAGACTAATTGGATCTAGTTCACTCTCTTAGGAGGTAAGAAACCCTTTATAAAAAAGAGGTTCACTCTTCGGTAAGAAATCCTTTATAAAATGAGAGGTTCAACCTCACATGTAACTTCTATGAAACCCTAGCCCTTATCGTTATTGTACACACCATCCCCAGAGTGGTGGTGGACCTAAGGGAGGGGTGAAAGTTGACGGTTTGAAATTCCTAAATTTTAAAATTTATTATTATTATTAGAAAAATATTTATGCAATTAATGCAGATAAATATTTCCATTTACTTTCAAAATGACGTTATTTTGATATTGAAAGATTAGAAAATTATAATTATAAAGACTATAATAGTTCTGAAATAAATTAAAATTATAAAAACACCATGATTTCAGTTAAAAAACGACGTCGTATTGGGCTTACTGCAGATAACTTATCTGCAGTAACTGCAAAAAAAACGAACCTTATTATTATATATATAAAATGATTTTATTTATGTTTATAAAAAAAATGATTTTATTTAATAATAATAGACTACTAACCCTACTACTTAGCCCCTCCCTCAAAAACACTCGAAATAATTAAACCCTTATATTTATTAGTCTCGATAATACTTGTATCTTTAATCTTTAATTTTTGCCCCTTATTATAAAAATTTCTGGGTTCGCCCTACCCCAAAGTTTTCTCATATATAGTGCACAGCATTCTGCCACCATCAGCGGTTGTCTTCTCCACAGACACAACTAGCTCTCAAATCCAACAGCTACATTTGATCCTTAGAGATCAAGCAATATTAAATGTTTATTAGAAAAAATAAATATATATATTAGATATTTATGCATATACGATGACGTGGGGGCTGCGTTTGTTGTACGTTATATAACCCCTTCCTCACGTCACCGACAACACCCTTGTTCTAAATCTTTTATATTAATACATTCTTTTCCATCTTCAACAAATCCAATATGTTTATTATTCACAAGGCATTGTCGTTGTCTTCTTTGTTACTTGAGCTAATAAACAAACCTAATAAATATTTCAATTTGAGGTAATCATCAAAGTTCATGCTTTTATTTTCTCTTTTTATATTAAGGTTTATTTTTTTAATGATGAATCGAAATTTGATAAGTAAATATTGCGTGCCTCTTAAGTGTTTGCAATGAATCCCATGCATGCTAAGCGCGAATGAAGATATAGGGAAAAGAACACAAGCATTACTATATTAAACATGGTGGTTTTCTTACTTGGTGATGTTATCTTGGAAAATCTATGATAAATTTAAAATTATGAATATAGAGAGAGTCGTAATAATCATGCCATTATTTTTATGCTATGACCAATATAATAATTAGTTAATCATGTTGACAATAATTGCATGATTATTTAGCATAGTTTGAAATTTGAAGGTTGAAATTATAAAGCAAACGTTGAAGGAAGTTAGCTTCACCACCATTTGAATAATAATACTAGCGTTTTGATGGTAATAAGTGACCCTGAATTTGCATTATTGTTTTTTATTGTTTTTGGTAAACTGCATTTTTAATTTTTAATTAAGAATCCCGCGTATATATTGTGACTGCAAAGTTTAAAATAATACTAATAATAATTAATATAACAGTATGATATCAGCCTTTTTTTTAAAACCTTGTTCAAAGCCTACTTAGTTGAATATTTAAAGGGTTTTATAAGAGTTATGTTGTAGGAAAAATGGTTGTGTTATGTTATAGAGATTCGTTTTGCGTGTCAGAGTTTTTTTTTGTGCTACGGGCCCCACAAAATGTTGTGTGTGTAGGAAAATTCGTGTGATCATATTAAATGATAGATGATAAACACAGTTTAAATATGTTTTTTTGTAAAAGTCTGAAAGCTTGAGTTATATACTAAATAGTAAAGTCGAAGTAAGTAGGATACCAAGAAAAGACGAAGTAAGTAAAAAATAGAATAGATTGTAAGCTCTACTTAATTGGTCCCCCTGACTTTGTTTAAGCTCTATGTATGCTTACAATTGCAAAATAAGAAGTTTTTGCAATTTTATAATTTTTTATATTTCTTTTTTCATATTTAAGTTTAATTAATTAGATTGGGAAAGTGCACAGATTTTAGAGCTGAACTTTGGGGTATTTTGTATGGATCGAAGGAGTTATGGAATGCAGGCTACACAGGAGTTATTATTGAAAGTGATTCTTTAGCCGTAATCACTGGGCTCACGAAGGGAGGTGTAACAATTCGTGAGATGCGCTTGTTATCTCGTATACGAACATGGATTGATAGAGATTAGGAGATACATCTTCATCATATACTTACAGAGAAAGAAATATGTGTGCAGATTGGATGACTAATTATTTACTAGATCACACAGATCAAGTTGACCAGCTATTTTTTGAGGAATCGTCGGGAGATTCATCTTTAAAGAAAATGCTTTTTCGACGGAAAAATTCCGTCGAAAATGACATTTTCGACGGAAAAGAAGCCGTCGAATAAGTCTTCGTAGGTAACAAATTTTTCGACGGAATTAGAAATTCCGTCGAAAAAATTCGACGGAAATTATTTCCGTCGATTTTTTCCGATGGAATAATTTCTGTGGAAAATTTCGACGAAAAAATAAGTCCGTCGAATTTTTTCGACGGAAAATGAATGAAATTCCGTCGAAAAATCTTGTATTAATTTTCGACGGAGAACAATTTCTGTTGAAAATTTTCGACGGAAAATGAATGTAATTCCGTCGAAAAATCTTTTAATATTTTTTGACGGAAAATAAGTTCTGTCGAAATTTTTCGACGGAAAATGAATGAAATTCCATCGAAAAATCTTTTAATATTTTTCGACGGAAAATAAATTCTGTTGAAATTTTTCGACGGAAAATGAATGAAATTCCGTCGAAAAATCTTTTAATAATTTTCGACGGAAAATAAATTCTGTTGAAATTTTTCGACACAAAATGAATGAAATTCCGTCAAAAATCTTTTAATAATTTTCGACGGAAAAGAAATTCTGTCAAAATTTTTCGACAGAAAATGAATGAAATTCCGTCGAAAAATCTTTTAATAATTTTTTACGGAAAACAAATTCTGTCGAAAATTTTCGACATAAAATTCTTTGAATATTTTTTTCTCTACAAAATTAATATCAATTTATGTTTCACACCTGATAAACAAATATATGAAAGTAACATATCATAATTATATGATTTTAATATAATTATGATATGTTAAAAATCCCTGTCATATACTAATCAAAATATACTTATATATATAAATTTCCAACACATATACTAATCAATAGGGACAAACATATACAAAAGTCGCTATCATATACTAATCAAAAGAGTACTATATTTAAAAATGTCCAAGACATATGCTAATCAAAAGGGAAATACATATACAAAAGTCCCCTGTCATATACAAATCAAAAGAGTCCTATATGTATAAATGTCCAAGATATATACTAATCAAACAGGAACATACATATACAAAAGTCCCTGTCATATACTAATCAAAATAGTCTTTGTGCAATATTCCCGGTCATATGCATCCAACAAAGATACAAAAGTCATGCTGGTGGATGACCTGCATGATCGTGGTCATCACCTACGTCCTGAGACGGGGGCTGAGTCTCGTCGTCATCCTCAGTATCTAAAAATTCCACAGGAAGCCTTCGCAAAAGCTTCTCCATGGTGTCCATTCGCTTCTGCATCATAACCATTAAACTATCCTGTTTGTCAACCTTTTTCTGCTGCTGTGCAACCTTCTCCTCTTGTTGTGCAACTGTACCCTGCAACTGTAGAATCAATGTGCGCATCCTGTCATTCTCCTGCTGCGACACTCCAAATGGTAGCCTATTGCAGATTCGAGATTGCTTATATACTCCTCCTCGTGTACCTAAACCGTATACTCGTCCTTTACTATTAACCCCACCAGCTGCCTACAAGATTAAATCATTATCCGAGGCAATACTGCTAGCATCCACTCCTGGAGTGACTTGACTACCTCTCTCTTCCCTAAGTCTCGTAAAGCCATCCTAAAATTTACATAGAAAGTATTGATGTGTTAAATTCAGGTACACTAAAACTAATCAGCTTTCTGAAGTAAACATTTGGTGTAAAAATAAATATTACTCACAGCTTTTGCCTTTGCCTTGTCATTGCACCACCTGTCACGATCATCTTTAGATGTGTGTGTATGCTTGAACACAGCCCAATCCACGGAGGACAGATCCGTGACCCCATCTGCCAACTGCGTGATATCAATTCATAAAACAATAAGAACATAATACTGTGAGTATAAAAAAAGGCTTACCGTTTATTTAATCTACATGCATATGCAATTACTAGTATTCTTACCAACCGCCTTGCATGCTCAGTAAATGGAAGTGAACCTCCAGAATGTGAAGGTCCATCAGATTTGGACCTGTTCCTCTTATTTGCTTCAGACATTTTCTTCCATTTTTCATTAGACCAGTGAACCTTCAAACCATCAAGAACATCTTGTCTCATCCAAGACATATCGCCTTTTCCTTTTCTTATCAAATTCAAGTGATTTCTGATTATGTCAGTGGCTTTGATCTTGTATGCTTTATCAAAAAAATATTGGTCATCCGGCAAGCATTTATATTTTTCCTAATATATAGGTGAAACACGACAAGAAAGACAAGTTAGTAAAAATATCAACATTAACTTGAAAACCTTGAATCATACATAAATAATAATATGGTAATATGGTCGGATTTGAAGGGCAACCATTACCATCAATGTGTTCAACCAGTTTGCCTTGACATTGGTTGGAACTGCCTTATATGTAGGGTATGGACCGTCATAGTTGCGCTTGATTATTGTCCACATTTTGCGCACTACATCACATGGTTCAAAGCTGAAATACATTGTAATGTGATTATATTGACCAATGCAACAAAATGATTATCAACATTTACATGAAAGTGTATTGAAAAAATAACATAACAACCATTAACAATTTTTGTACTTACTTGGTGCCATCGATGGTCGATCGTACCCATATACGATTGTCCACAGGATCTTTCTCCCCCCACCGTGGAATAAGATCATGGATGATAGGCGGAGGTGGACCATAATATGGAGCCGCCGGTGGGGACATAGCGTGATCCTTTTTAACAAAAACAAGAGAAAAATAGCACAAATTTGACAATGATTATATTTGAACACAAATTTATTGGAATTTAAAATGTAGAATATATGCATATATTTTCAGATAACCTCATTTTCCTCTACAGTAGAAGGTACAAACGATTCTGGTGTCTCTTCGACTGCCGATGGTGGTGATTGTGCATCTGGTGATGTTGTTTGCAGACGTGAAGACAATGACGTGTGGTCCTGCCCTCGACCTCTAATGGTCCCTCGTCCATATGTACGTAGAGAGGAACTATCCTTGCCTCTACCCCTACCATGTGTAGGGTCAAATGCCTCCATCTGCATAAGAAACATACTTGATTAATATTTCAGTTCACCATTACAATCTCCATAACAATTGATCATCCGTGAACATGTATAAATATTCTGCATCAATGAAATTGAATGGCATCCAATGTTACCAAATATGTCATTAAAATTAACAATACATCCAAAGATAAGTATATGATATGTCAAATATTACAACAATGACAACTACAACCGACATATTACAAGAAATATGACCACAAATAAACAATCATGATCCTACTCAATTGTGTAATGAAGCATGTTGAAGAATTGTTGTGCTTCTGGATTAGGATCTTCATGCATTAACTATTGAATTTCATATGTATCACCCTGTAGGTGCGCTCCAATATGTGGACCTGCAGCATCCATGACCAATTGCTGATATTGTTCATACTTATCTCGTTGACCACTTCCGCCATAATATGAGTGTCTATCAACCACTGGGGGAGGATTCGGATGAGATTCTCCATGACTCAACCAACAATAATAATCAGGCATGAAGCCGTACTTACACAAATGCACCCTCACTGTGTCTGCATTATGAGATTTCGTACACTTGCACTTCTTACAAGGACAACGAAACTTAGTCGTTGAGTTGGTGCTATTTTCAATTGCAAATTGTATGAACCTCTCAATTCCATGTTGGAATTGTAAAGTGATTGACCTTGAATCATCTATGTGATTGTACATCCAACTCCTATCATTTGATCCTTCCATAGACTTAAAAATGAAAAGAACTCTGCAAACCATACCATGAACATGTAGAATTTAAGGAATGAATGACATAGAATGCGAAAATATTTAACAGCGCATATCTTTTTTAAAGCTTCTGAATTAATATGTAATGAGACAAAATATCTTGACATGTATGGAAAAGAAGATAGAGTGTAGCTTGTTAAAAATAAAATCAAAAAAGTCTAATTTGTATGAATGCATGCTTGGAAAGTACCTCACAAATGCAGAACCAGAGCAAACTAACCTGCAAGTCTATATGACGCCTCATAAGAAAATTTTGATACTTTTTATAGACCAACTGTGGAAAGCGGGGAAACAATAGGTAAATATTTCTTTGTAAGATAAACTATTGGTCAACCAAAATTCAAGCACAGTTATACCTTGATGACACTTTGACATGTATAAAGATTGCCTCCTCGGTTGACAAAGTCAACATTGGTTGTGCCCTGTTGTAAATATTAGAAATATGAAATAGCAAAACATGAATGGAAAAATAAAGACTTACCCCTGAACTGAATTTCAAAACATGGTTTATTCTAAGGTAAATAATAGTAAATCGGATAATGAGTTTGTATTTGCCCAAGAAAATCCAAGTTAACTACTTCAGTGACTTAATATGTTGAGTTGGAATAGTTTAAATAAATCATAGTCATATATATATAGCATGCAGCATCTATAGCTGAGTTGAGATAGGGTATATATATATATATATATATAGTCATATAGATGAGTGTGCGTGACTGCAAAGGATGCTTCTTTGTCTCTCTGACTATTCAATATTATCCGGCAAGAAATATCCATGTGTAACTTTTCAACTGTTCTTTGGTTCCTCTTTATCGTATGAATATACTTGCCTTTGAAACCTATCAAGTTAGAAGATAGATAGATAGATATATCTTAAAAAGAGAAGAGATCACACAGGTAGAGGAGAGGAAAACGACCTATTTTTCCCTTGAGCAGAAGGGGCTAGAAAGTTAGAAAGACAAGTATAAAGGTTGTGAAATAAAGAGAGAAAGAAAACAAGGAGACATGGGAAGGCCACCTTGTTGTGACAAAGAAGGTGTCAAGAAAGGTCCTTGGACCCCTGAAGAAGATATCATATTGGTCTCTTATATACAAGAACATGGTCCTGGCAATTGGAGGGCTGTTCCCACCAAAACAGGTTAATACCCTCACTCTTCTTCTTTTTTCCTTTTTGTGATTTTGTGTATAGGCTATTGTTTATTCTGTCTCTTAGATCATGAAGAATAAAATTCTTATTCAAGAGAACTTTGATCTGAATTGGTTTTACTTCACTCATGATCTGAATTGATTTATTCATCTTATTGGGGTTTTCAGGGTTGTCAAGATGCAGTAAGAGTTGTAGAGTTATGGTTTTCAGGGTTCTCATATTCTTATCTAGATCACATTGATTATAGTATACAGATGGGCTGCCATAGCTTCATACTTGCCTTATAGAACAGATAATGACATAAAAAATTATTGGAACACCCATTTGAAAAAGAAGCTCAAGAAATTGCAAACAGGTTCTGAAGGCAACTTGGGAGAAGGGTTTTCAACATCACAACCAATTCCTAGAGGTCAGTGGGAAAGAAGGCTCCAAACTGATATCCATATGACCAAGAGAGCTCTTAGTGAAGCACTTTCACCAGAGAAACCATCCTGTTTATCTGCATCAAACCCTTCCAATAGTAGCTTATTCTCTTCCACTAAACAAACCCAATCTTTGTGCTATGCTTCAAGCGCTGAGAACATAGCTCGTTTACTGAAAGGGTGGATGAAAAACCCACCAAAGTCCTCTTGCACTAACTCAGTTGTGACTCAGAATTCCTTCAACAACATAGCTGCTGCAGGGATTGATGTAGACTGGTGCAGAAATGCCATTCTCTTTGCTTGAAAAATGGCTTCTAGATGATGCTGGTTGCCAAGAGAAAGTTACATGTGGTGGTGATGCCCCAGTTTTTCTACATTAGTTTCAACTTGTGACATATGGGACTAGCTAGGCCTCAATATCTATCAATCTTACTAGTAAACTAGTTAACATCATTATCATACTCTTAATATGCCTCACTTGGAAATGTATGTAAAGTTCTTGTGATGAGATCTTGCTTTTTGATTTAATTGTTTCATTCTTCTTCCTAGTAATTGAAGTTTCAATTGTCCAATACATCAATTTTAGTATGATCAGTCAATACATTCTAATTTAAACTGTTTGGTTAAATGCCTTCAAATTATAAGTTTACACTGGTAGGCATAAGTCAAGGTCTCGCAGGACCAACACCTCCATGTAAGAATCCATCTCGTTTATCCACACCAGACCAAAGGAATGCAGATTCTCCACAGCACAAAGCACTCCACAGCACAAAGCACTCCACGTTGTAGTTGTGGATCAGTTGCACCTATGACACCAAAGAGTGTATGCACTGATAACATATTCCTCAGGCAATATGGGAATTTTCCAAATTACATGGCTAGCACTCAGTCTTTCAAGGCTAAAATGAGAGTCTCATAGTGCTCCAAAGCAACGGCCAGAACCATGTCCAAAGAGGAGGCTTTCCCTCACAGGTTCATGGTGCCATTAGTTTCAAGAATGCTGTGATGGGTAAGCTTCAGAAGTCCACAGAATCTGCTAGTGAACTTAAAACAACAACTTGCCTAAGTAATGCTTTCTAAGTAATGTTGTAAATCAGGTAGTACGTTCTAAGTAATGCGTACACAAACTCAGTTTGAAATAGAAAT